>OVAP01002962.1:0-20695 GCA_900406295.1 Aurinia saxatilis
ACATGTTTCGTTTTACTCTTATGGACACTCCTCTGTTGATTCTGTTTTGTCGGCTTTCTTGAAGGACGAACGTCCTCCTTAGACGCTTGAAGATCTAGGGTTTGCTCTTGATGAGTTTCGTGTAAAGCAAGTTCTTTATCCTTCTTCTTCAAACCCTCACAATCTCCTTGATCCAAATCACCATGAATCATCACCAATTGTCTATCTTCAGAATCAGACCGCGGATTTTGACTTGTCAGAACGGTATCCATTTCCAAGCCTCGTGCATCTTGATTCTCTATCCACTCCGTAGGAATCGCCCTCTTGCCCCTCATTCTCGATCGAGATTAATTTCACCAGACTCAGAGAGAAAAAAACAAAGAGAAAGTTTTGGTTTGCTTGTCGATAAAAAGGAATTATTACAGAAACGATACTATCTCTGTATTGTATATATAAGACTATCGAGGGTTTAGTGAAAGCCTCTAGCCACTTGTAATTCTTGAATAAACTAATTTCAGTTTGTAGTGATCTAATGGTTGAAAGATTCGATCGGCAATCAAAAATATTTAGAGTTTGATGGTCTACCGTTTGGTTTGATGGACTAGTTATAGACATTGCGTTGGCCATGGTCGACAAATTCCTTTCCCATGACCCGCCTCTTGGCGTGGCCATCGTCGACAAATTGATTTTTTGCGCGTTCGCGCAGGATAATATGTAATTAATGTCAATTTAATGTCAATTTATTAGAAAAACATACTATCGGAAAAGACGAAAATCTCATAATTATATTATCTTCTATTTTGTTAATAGTTTATGGTGTCATAAGCAACTACCACTGATATATTTATCCTAATTTTGTTTTGTTATACGCACATTATACCCTAATTTAAGATTTAAAACTAAAAATACAATGTGCTTATCATAAACATTTTCAATATAATCAATTAATTTTCATAATATATATATATATATATATATATTAATTTAATTTAATTTGGGCTATATAAATAAAAACTGAATTATTTAAAACAAAATATGGTCACAAAAGAATCACATTATACCCTAATTTGAGATTTATAAACTTAAACCGAAACATGTACAATATGGTTCTTATTATAATTTTTTTTTACGTGACACTATACGTAATTTTGGATTGAATAAACTCAAACCGAAAAATGTACAGTATTTTTTATTGTTATAATATATATTTATCTTTGTTGCACTATACCCCAATTTGGGGTTTACAAACCCAAACCGAAAAATGTACAATATGTTTCTTGTTATAATTTTTTTATGTGGCATTATATCCTAATTTGGCATTTATAAACCCAAATCGAAAAATGTACAGTATGTTTAGTGTTATAAATTTTACTTTTTTACATGACACTAATCCCAAATTTGGCATTTATAAACCCAAATCGAAAAATGTACAGTATGTTTAGTGTTATAAATTTTACTTTTTTACATGACACTAATCCCAAATTTGGCATTTATAAACCCAAATCGAAAAATGTACAGTATGTTTAGTGTTATAAATTTTACTTTTTTACATGACACTATTCCCAAATTTGGCATTTATAAACCCAAATCGAAAAATGTACAGTATGTTTAGTGTTATAAATTTTACTTTTTTACATGACACTAATCCCAAATTTGGCATTTATAAACCCAAATCGAAAAATGTACAGTATGTTTAGTGTTATAAATTTTACTTTTTTACATGACACTATACCCTAATTTGGGATTTATAAACCCAAACTGAAAAATGTACATTATGTTTAGTGTTATAAAGTTTACTTTTTTGTTTGGTACTATACCCTAATTTTGGGAGTTATAAACTCAAACCGAACAATGTACATTATGTTTAGTGTTATAAAATTTACATTTTAACATGGCACTATACCCTAATTTAGGATTTATGAACCCAATACGGAAAATGTACAGTGTGTTGATTGTCATCAAATTTATTTTGTTACGTGGCACTATACCCTAATTTGGGATCTATAAACTCAAACCGAAAAATATACAGTATGTTTAGTGTTATAAAATGTACTCGACATTATACCCTAATTTGGGATTTATAAATCCAAACTGGAAAGTGTACAATATGTTGATTATTATAAAATTTATTTTGTTACGTGGCACTATACCCTAATTTGGGATTTATAAACCAAAAACAAAAATTTGTCCTAATTTATTAATATTATACCCCAAAATTAGGTATAGTGAGTGACATACTGTCACATTTAATAAGATGTGATGCCAATATATTATGTTGTGTATTAATTCATTATAGATTATGCATCACATATTACTGTTTACACGTAAACCAATAGTATCAGGTGGGGAAAAGATAGAGCAAATAATGAAGGCAAAACTCATGTAATATTTACGAAAATAATGGGTCTTATTTGGGATTTATAAAGCTAACTGAAATATATAGTGTGTTTAGTGTTATATAATAGATGTTTTTTATATAAAAAATCTTTAATTATTATATAAGGGGAAAAAAAAACTTTATTGAAAGAAAAAAAAGTTTTTTTAATAGATCAATATTTTGTTTTAAAGAATTTCTTTTTTTTTGTAAACTAATTTTATTTTTCCTTTTCCTTTCGTAGAAATTTTCCTTATGTAATATTTACGAAAATAATGGGTTTAATTAAGAATTGGTAATTATGTTCACAAAAACAGAAACAATTAAGTGAAAAAGTTAAACAAATAATCAAAAGACATGTGTCATGTTTTTAAAAGTTATTTTTGGCCATATAGCTCTAGCGATGCCACATAGAATTTCTTGCTTCTCAAATATATAATAGATTCTCTATTGTAACATTTCCTATTTTGTATTTGATATAGGAACCAAGCAAATATATGAGCTGAAAAAAGACATTCTGAAGCTCATCGGTTGCTACAAAAAAATGTGCAAAGCACTATGGTTAAGGATGAGAGTTGGACAAACACAGTCTATCTAGCACTAATCGAAGTTGTGGACTTTTGATGTTGATTTGTTGGACTTGGTAGAAAATACCCATTTGTGACCTTAAATGCATTGTTTTCACAAAACACTTTACAAACACAAAAATGTGAAATCCAGTGGTTTATTTTCAAATCAAATAGTTTCTTCGTAAAAAACACAAAAAATCATATAAAAAATGGTAAAATATCATCCTTATCAAATCCCCTAGACTTAGCTTTGTTCGTCCTCGAACAAACAACATGCTAGGAAAGGAAAATAAGTTTGAAAAGTTAGGTACTCTCTTACTTGTATCACAACTTAGAGGTGCAACTTTGTGATGGTCATCTCGACAATCCTGCCAAAAGTTCTCATCTCATACTCCTGCCACAACTCTCCCAATTGCTCCAACAGGAATCTCAGCCTGCAAATACCCTAAATGTACCGAAATTTGACTCTCTACATTCATTTATATTGCGTGAGCTTTCTTACTGGAAAATATCAGTTAGGTAAAACAGGCTAGGTGTGTAATGAGAGGAGGTTAATATTTAGAGGTGGAGCTAGTGTTTAGGGTTTACCGTACTCAAGAGAAATGCGATATGTTTGCAAAAAACCAAGAGAGATCNAAAACAAGAGAGATCGAACTGCTTGATGGCACAGTTTCCCAATCACTCTCTCCTTAGCTCGGCTTGTTCCTCCCCCAGTCTTCTTGAACATCCTCAGACTCCTTTAAACATTTTCCACCTTTCTTCATTTTTGATCCATGATTTCCCTGAACTTTTTGCTATGGATCATAAAGCTTAGATAGCTTTTTTTTTTTTTCTTTCAAAGTTTTCACCATATATATAGCAAAGCACGAATTTTACCTTGATTTTGATGAAGTATTACCAAGGAAATCAGCCTTGAAACCTTCTCTTTGAATCTTCAAGCATGTATTAAGATCGTGCATGCCCCTTTTTCACCAGTCTTCATGAGTGATTGGAAAACTGCGTTGGTCTCATCTCTCCGGCCGTTTTACACATACTGCATATAAGACAAGAAAAGAAAAGAGGCTGCATGGGGTTTGAAAAGAGGTTAGGTTTATGGGTGTGGTAACAACTCAAGATAAGTTGACCATTCAAGATCAGCAAGAGAGTGGTAAAGTGGATAAGAAGTCCTGAATGGATTTGTTTTTCCTAGTCTAATACCTCCAGCAAGAAAGATTAATAATCCGGCTTAGGTTCATATAGAATACAGTCAGAAATAGATTTGTTAAAGTACGTGCAAACCGAGATGTGCTGGGGAAGCTTAAGTATGGAGTTTCTGAAACAAGTGCCTCAGGGCAGTCTTGTAAAGATGGTCACTAGGCCGCAGTCCAGTTGTGAGTAAGGTCCTTATTTTAGACATGGATTGACTAAAAAAACACTTTTGACTCTTTAAAAGTTTTTAAAAATGGGTGTACAAGTGCGTCAAAATAAACAAACGAGTTAGATAACGAGGAATCCCCCCCCCCAGACTTGAATAACATCATCCTCGATGTTGACAAGCTGTGAGAGCAAAATGGGAACTGAAATTGATTGAAATAGAAATGGAAGATGGTTGTCTCGTTGTCTTCGAGTGTATCGAATGACCTTCTTTATCTTATTGGAATTGAAAGGACTTTACAGGGAATAAGAGAGTATTTGTACCTGACGACATCAGTATATCATCATCTGTCATGTTGAATTGAGGAAGTGTCATCATTCCGAGTCTTTAACGATCGATACAGTCATCAATCGATCGAATCACAGTGTGATTCTCCTGATTTTTTACTATCTTTCGATTAGTGNGTTAAAAGTTTTTAAAAATGGGTGTACAAGTGCGTCAAAATAAACAAACGAGTTAGATAACGAGGAATCCCCCCCCCCCAGACTTGAATAACATCATCCTCGATGTTGACAAGCTGTGAGAGCAAAATGGGAACTGAAATTGATTGAAATAGAAATGGAAGATGGTTGTCTCGTTGTCTTCGAGTGTATCGAATGACCTTCTTTATCTTATTGGAATTGAAAGGACTTTACAGGGAATAAGAGAGTATTTGTACCTGACGACATCAGTATATCATCATCTGTCATGTTGAATTGAGGAAGTGTCATCATTCCGAGTCTTTAACGATCGATACAGTCATCAATCGATCGAATCACAGTGTGATTCTCCTGATTTTTTACTATCTTTCGATTAGTGTTGAAGCACACACCATTATCTTGAATCACCAGTTGATTCGAATCAGTGGCATCTGGTTTTCCATTGGGATAGTGAAATGAAGCTTATGAAATGCAGATGATCGATCGGTTGCTATTGAGGCGATCGATCGGTTGCTGTTGAGGCGACAGATCGATTTTGCATCCTCTTGGTTGAATCTTTGAATCCTATTTCCTGAGACACGAACAAAAACATTAAAATAAAACATAATCTAAGACGTACCAGTGGGTTGCCTCCCACTCAACGCTTTTATTTAAAGTCGGTTAGCTCGACATGGTTGGAGATTTTTAGTCCTCTAGTGGTCGGATGGTTGAGGCTCCTTCTCCTTGGTGTCACCTTCCTAAGGGCCAGGCTCTTTGTCCTTGGCATTCTCAGCATTGAGGCTCCTTGTGGGGAGACAATCCTCCCACCTGTACCTTTCAGTGAGGGCCGTTAGTTCTCGACGCTCTATGAGCATCATTTGGGACTACCATTTTGATTGTGGAGTATGGCTTGGTGCGCCCTCTTTCTTTATTTTCTTGGGTAGCAAGCTTCTTGGCTCGTGGGATTTCTCCTTCCCTTTGATTAGCTTTAGCGGGTCATTTCCAGGTTCATGAACCTTTCTCCTTCCAATGCAGGTCATTCCCTTGATGCAGGAACTTGGTAGTGATGGATAGTAAACCCTGGAGTCGATTCTTCCAAAGCTCATTCTGCTATTTGGTAAGTCAATGACTGCTCTAATAAATTGTCTATTTTCACTTAAAGAGACCTTGGCAACTACAATGTATCAAAGTAGTAATAAAGAATCGAATCCACAAATCTCAGCAATTACACTGTAACCTATTAAATTATTTAATTAAGCTAAATTGAATAACCCAAAGGTTTTGGTTTTGGTTCCTAATTTTTCTATAGATTTTAAATTCAATAATAATAAAATGCTAGACCTAGGGATGATCAATAGATTCAGGTTCTAATTTTACTAAACTCCAACATAAATATAATTCTACATTAGTCCACTTTCGTGGTACCAATTACTTCTCTTAACTATTCAAATGCCTAAACTTTTATTTGGATTTAAAAGAGCTGGAGAGCTTTACTAGAGCAGATTTGATAAGTTCACAACTTGCTTTAGCATCAACTTTCGTTGGCTAAAGACAATCTGCTCTCTTAATGAGTTTCAAGAATCCTACTACACTTTCGTTTAATAGGAAATCCTATGAACAAAAACTAGGTGATCAATTCTAGTTTAAGCCTTAAGACATCATAAGGAGGAATTTCTTCTACAAATTTACCTATTTACATCCAGTTACTAACTTAACAACCCATGATCTCCCTAGATCTAACAACCTAACTACTCACACATGAATGATTTAACGATAAAACAATAAATACTGATGAATATAATTAAAAAACAAATAAATACTAAATAAATACTATAATTAATAATAAAAATATAAAATACAAGGGTTCAAGAACACTTCTCAACAGTGGCAAATGCAAGGAAAGATGGGAAGTGAACAACCCTCAAGAAATCTCCAAGTGACAATAACCAAAAATCTGAAGAACAATGAAGAACAAATGAAATAAAAGTGTTTAGATCTATATGAAATGAATGAAAATCAGAATATGGGGTTGTGGAGGCTCAAAAATGGTTATATACTGCAGGATTTTCGTCCATGATCTCAGAAAAAAGGCAGATTGGCACACATTTCGTGATTGAAAGTTGCCAAAAATAACTTGCTGATCGAGGCCGGATCAATCGATCCACAAATGGATCAATCGATCTGCTAGTGGATAGATCGATCCGTATGTGG
This sequence comes from Aurinia saxatilis, assembly GCA_900406295.1. NCBI lineage: Eukaryota > Viridiplantae > Streptophyta > Magnoliopsida > Brassicales > Brassicaceae > Aurinia > Aurinia saxatilis. The sequence goes on from OVAP01002962.1 coordinate 6,946, forward strand.
ATCAATCGATCCGTATGTGGATCAATCGATCCGTGTGAATCGATTTGGCTCCGAATGCGTGCAGGTCGATCTACAGTGGTTCCAAATCATTTCAATAAACATGCATCGATCGATCCACTAAGGGATCGATCGATCCAGCTTCGCTTTGGCTGGATCCTTCACCTTGCGACTTAAATCTCTCCTCCAAAGCTCCAATCCATGTTCCAATGCATAATTCACCTGAAAAGACCTTGAACAAACCAAAAGAGACTCGAAAAACACTAAAAACAAAGGTTAAAAGATGTTAAAAACGCAATATATCAATTCCCTCAAACTTAACATTTGCTTGTCTGCAGGCAAACAATAAAGGTTGAAGAAAGGAGAAAAAGGTTTGAAGGTGGGGACTCAGATCTAGAAAGCATGCATTCTAAGTTCTAAGGACGGATTCGAATTAACGCTAATCTTTGACAGGCGAAACTTTTACTCATTCAAGCGTAAAACACCCCAAACTACTCCAATTTTATCTTTAAGCTCAATGCCACTGATCCCACTCGATTCCTATCCATCTTCCTTTTTCATTCAATTAAACAATAGGTGCAGTAAAAAAAATGAACAATTGATCACAACATTTGGTTCAATGAGGGAAAGGTTCAAATTTAGGTGGTTAAGTGTTTCAAATTTTCAAACGGTGACTAACTCTCAAGAAAAGAGAATGTTATCATTATGCAAAAACAAATGAAGAAAAGAGCAATTGATGTATACAAGCAATTTCTTCCATTTACCCATCTCCGATTCTTGAAAATCCAAATCATCACTAAATCAACCAAAACCTCATCATCTCCTTCAAATTAATACAGCCTAGAGAACTCTCAAAATACAAATTTCCTAATCACTCTTTAGCTAACAAAACAACAATTTTTGTTTTTTTTTTTTACTAAATAATGAATGTGAATAAATACTATTAACAAAGATGTTATAAGAGTGATTCTAAATTATGAGTTCTTCTAGGTAAAAATCCATCCTCTATTTCAATCACATTCCAATCCTCTATTTCCAACTCCAACTCCAACTCCAACTCCCCCAAACGTATTCCATTCTAGTACTACCCGACTTTCATAAGCAAATCTATCTGATTAACTCAATATTAAAGCATACAATCCCCAGCCCATAGACTAGCCAATGAGACTAATGCTAATGGAAGAAAAAAAAACTTATCGGTCTAATGCTTACGAGCTTTTACACATGAAAATTTTTCAGAAAAGGCCCCACTCAAGAAAGTATGCAATGGTTTGAAAAGAGTTTGGGATTTTAATATGGTGGAGTTTTTATAATTAGAAATGAAAGAGGGTGGTAAAATGTTGAAATTGTAAAATCCATGCATGTGATTAAAAAGCCATAGATGAAAAAATTTATATTCAATTAAGTACGATAATATAGGGAAGGCATCCCATCAAACAAGATTTCACACTAACAAGAACACTTATTGGAAAGGGTGCGAAGTCAAATATTTGTGCAAATTTCGCAAATCAGTGAATGACACTAATAAACAACCTATCCGAAAAACAAGTACTAGCATCAATATATGCAATATCATCATTGTCCTCTAGTTCAATTTTTTTTTGAAAAAGCGTTTTTCTACTCATAAAATTTGAATCATAAAAATCCATTCAAAGATAAATAGCAAAATAACTCAAGAAAAGAAAAACGAAAGAATAAACGAAGTTAGTCACACACTTGTACCCTCCCCCAAACTTAAATCACATCGTCTTCGGTGTGAAAATATGAGTAGAAAGGATACGACAAATAAAATGAAAGTTGTAAAATAAAAGAAAAGAAAAAGAGATGATACTTCGGGGTCAAGCTGTCTCACGCTCAAGTGTCGTGCATAGTCCTTGTACGCGGAATGGTCTCATCATCTGTTAATATGATCCTGGTTGGTGGATCGATCGATCCATCTGATTGTGATTGATTCCTGGCTGGTCCGAAAGGGTCGCAAAATAGAGTGGATCTATCGATCCATGTGCGAGTGGTCGATCTGCGTGGTCATGATCGATCTATGGCTAGTCCGAGGTGTTTTCGTGATGGGATAGATCAATCTGATCCATTTTTTTTTAAGTGAAACACTTAAAATCAAAACTAAAAAATAATATGCTAGTGAAAATAAAGAATAAAAAGAAGAAAAAAAAAAAGAAAGAAAAAAAATCTACTGAGTGGGTTGCCTCCCACTTAGCGCTTTGTTTTAAGTCACGTAGCTTGACTCTTGTGCCTTTTTAGGCACGAGATGGATCATCAAGGAGATGTGGATCTCACGTATCATGTGACACCCTTTTGAAAACCGCTCCTTCCTTCTTTCCGACTGCAGCAAGTGAACCATCTTATACCTGCCAAGAATGAACGTTAGGAAATAAAGACATTGTACCATTTAACATCTTCTTGATAAACTCGTATCTTTTGTCCCTCAAGTGCAGTGGTATGATGATGCTGATTCTGGCAAACGGTTTTCAGACCCGCCTGTGCTCGACGCTTCCTTTCACCTTCCCCTTCATTACTGGCTCCTTAGTTCGAACATGAGAATCAACAGCTACTATTGTGCTCATAGAAACCAATGTTTTAGCTTCATCGACAATGGAGATGCTCGATGCAAGACGGATTGATCTTGTCGTCGGGAAAGTGGCGTAAAAAGCTTCCTTGTCGATGTTGGTGAAGGTCATTCTATTTGTTTACATGTCCATAACCGCACCTACAGTTGCCATGAATGACCGGCCCAGAAGCAAAGGCGGTATGGGTCCTCGTTGCATCTCCACAACATGAAAATCAGCACAAATAATGCAATCACCAATTTTCACATGTAAATCAAGTATTGTACCGCATGGAGTCGTAGTCGAGGAGTTGGCAAAGACGAGATTCATCTTTGGAGGTATCATCTTTTTAATTCCTAACTGTTCTGCAGTAGCTCTTGACATAATATTCACACAAGACCCCGAATCACATAGAGAATCACATAGTGAATCTACAAACCGGACTCATGCAGTAGCTATTTTAGCCTGGATGTCTAGAAGTTTTTTAGTGTTTTCTGATGTTTCTCTCTGGCTTCAGTCGTCTGTATTTATAGGGGAGAGAGTCGAGTAGTGGGTCGAGACGAATCAAGAGAAATATTTGGATAGGAATCCAATGATTTGTGATTATCCTCTCTAAATCGATCGGTCACCGTTATTTCAGTCGATCAGTGGATATCTGAAACGCGTTTTCTGAAGATTCAGTATCTTCAGTGATTATCTCCAGCGTATATTGATAACTCCCCAAATGCAACGGTCCTTATCTGAATTTGTTCTCGAAGCTTCCTTGAGATAATGGGCTTTGATCGATCGATGGGCCTCCGGTCCGATCGATTGGGCCTTCATTTCATGCGGGCTTCTGGATACACCTTCAATGATTTGGGCTTAACTTCTTACTCCTGAGGGCTAATGACTTAATTCCAAGTCCATGTGACAGCTAACTCAAATGGCTTGATTGTGCTAACTCCTCACTTCATTCCAAAATAAACATCTTCTTCATCTGGGTCTGGACTTCTAATGTTGATTTGTTGGACTTGGTAGAAAATGTCTATTTGTGACCTAAAATGCATTGTTTTCACAAAAACACTTTGCAAACAGAAAAATGTGAAATCTAGTANAAACACAAAAAAATCATATCAAAAAGTGGTAAAATATCATCCTTATCAATTCTCCATATTGCGGCTCATTTTTCTCCTCCTGACCAGCTCTCTAAAGTTTCTGGAACTGCTCTCAAGATGCAAAGAGAGACTCAATGGTTTGAAGAAGTCAAGAGTTTGGTATCAGAACGTGAGGTAGGGCAGAAAAACAAAAAGAGCAAGAATTTGCGACAAGTATTTGAAACGTCTCATGAACCTCGACAAAAAGAAGCAGAAGAATGGATGAAAACCACTGCCACCGCATGTAGCTTTGTCGTGGCTCTGATAGCAACAAAGCTATATTCACTGTTCCTGGTGGTAATGATGAAAATTTGGGTGAATCTTTGTCATTGTGGACTCTCCCTCTATCTCTCTCTCTCTCTCTCTCTCTCTCTCTCTCTCTCTCTCTCTCTCTCTTCGTATTCCTAAGCATCCTCACCTCAAGATACGCTTTTGATGACTTCATTGCTTAGCTTGGTGTTTAGCGCAAGAAGTAGAGATTGACTGAAGAAGAAATATAGTGATTCCTTTTGCTCACAAAAGACCAGAATTAATGGAGAACCACCAGCTCCAAACTGAGTGATATGTGAGATTGGAATATCTTGGTCTAAAAATCTATTGATAGGTGAAAGTTCTTTGGTTGTAAGTGATGTTAGTGGTTTGGTACTTTTCACAGGCACATATCTTCTAGTGCGGTTAAGACTCTCAATGAAGCCAATTCACTATGTTTTAAGATGGCTATTGATAGCATGCATGTATTCCCACCATTTTGACAAGGTACTTTGCTCTGCTAACTCACCTCATCTCTTTGCTTCGGTACTAAAACCAAAGGCTTGGCCTCTTTTGCTTTGCAAATTTAATTCGTAAAGCCTTGATTCATTTTCGAGGTTGGAATTTAGACACTAAAGCTGCATAAACACTAAGAGGAGGATCACTTATGGTGCAAAGTGTTATAGAGGATCTTAAGCTTCACTCTTATATAGCTTTAGGTCCACCGTCTTGGTTAATCTCCATCTCTCCATCTTCGACATTAATGAGTGATTGACTTCCTCTTTTATGTTTCCCCCCTTTTAATTTGTTTCCCTCTTGTTGGTTCTGTACATTTTTTTTGTCGTCTCTTTGGGTTTAGGCTGTTATTTTAGCCTCTTGGGCATATTTGGTTTCAATCGTTTGAAAGCTGAACTTTCCCTCTTATTACTTAATAAAATTAGTTCCTTTGTGAAAAAAACAAAAGAAGTACAATAGTCAAAGTAATAATATCAAACTGAAGATTAACTGAGAGTTTAAATATTTAAAAGTTAATCTGAGAATGTAATACATGTTTGGATCAGCCCGTGCTTATGTGATTTGTGTGTTACGGTCCGCGATTTCGAAGATTGCTTCTATGCTGACTAATGCATGCACTGGAAAGATGCACAATTGTCATACAGTATGAAGTAAAATTCTTGGTTTGATAATGATTTTTTGGTTTGTTTGGTTAGAGAAGATCTTACATGATTGAACTAAAATGTAAACTGATTTGTTTGGTTTAGTAAATAATCTAAATCCAATTCAATTGTATTTGGACCGGACTCGTATTGGGCTTTTGTAATGGGCGTTTATTTGGAAAACTAGGTGTTGGGCTTTTTGGTGAAACACATAATTTTCTTCTTTGTACAAGCAAAAGGAAATCGAACAAAAAAGAAAAAGCAAAAAAAAAAGAGACCCGACTTGTGGTATAAGTCAGTTTTTCTCTTGTTAATTTGTTCATCACTACTCGTCACCGTAATCTCGATTTCTTACTCTCCGGGAAAAATCTTTTAGTTTCACAAAAGTTTCGAATTCTTCAAAGATGGATCTCAATCTCGATGCGCCTCACTCCATGGGAACCACCATCATCGGCGTCACTTACAATGGAGGTGTCGTTCTAGGAGCTGACTCGCGTANCCTCACTCCATGGGAACCACCATCATCGGCGTCACTTACAATGGAGGTGTCGTTCTAGGAGCTGACTCGCGTACCAGTACCGGTGAGATTCTACTCTTCTAGGGTTTCTTTTTTTCTTCTCCTTAGGGTTTGTCTTGGAGGTTTGATTTTGTTGTGATTGGAACTGAGAATAAGCGGATTCGATTGTGTTCTGTTTGGGTAATTTTTGAGGAAGCTGATGGAAAATTGGGATCTGTTGTTTGCTTTTTGTAGGGATGTATGTGGCTAACAGAGCATCTGACAAAATCACTCAACTTACCGACAACGTGTATGTTTGTCGGTCGGGATCGGTAATCTCTCGTTTTTCTTTTGTTCGTTTTCTTTTTTCGGACCCGTTCTGTGAAAACTCTTTTGTTATGTTTCTTGCTTGCAACTGGGAATTTCACCCTAAGTTTGTTAGTGTAATGTTTGCTGTTCGTGATTATCTTGCAAATGGGTTCTAGCAGATGCATTTTACTGATTACCACAAGCTCTTCTTACTCGGATGTCTGTTGTGCATTGAGTTTTGTTGATTTAACCAGCTCTTCTTGCTGAAAGTCTTTTGCTTGCTAAGTTGTTTACTCGGTTGTTTGTTTTTCTTGATTTGATGTGTTTTTACTGATTACCATGAGCTCGTGTTGTTCAATTTTGCAGGCTGCTGATTCTCAGGTTGTTTCGGATTATGTCAGATATTTCCTTCATCAGCACACGTAAGTTTTTCATTCTTCCCTTGATTCTAGGAACTGTAGGATTTGTGATGTTATATATCTGATGATAAAACAAATGTTTGTTTATGGTTTGCAGAATTCAGCTGGGACAGCCTGCAACTGTAAAGGTCTCTGCCAATCTCATCAGGATGCTCGCATATAATAACAAGGTACACATTTTCTTTAAAGCTTGCAGTTTTCTTTGGTTGTTTTGCCAAAAATTATTCTCAAGAGTTGTGGGGAAGGTAGATGGTGTTCCGTTTTACCAGGATCCGTACTTGTAGAGAAAAATTTATCTGCAGAATCACTGATAACTTTGTTTGGAATTTGACCTGGAAAAACGTGACATCTTGCTTATGTTCCATTCATTGTTTTCTGACTTGCGCTGAAAAATTTGGGGACATAGCTTTGATTTACATGTTAAGCTTTGTAGTATATATGAATTTCCTGTGCTTAGTCTTGTGTTTGTAATGGCTCGCCTTTAGATCTGAGAACAAAATTTTAGTTTGTGGTTTTATCTATCGCTATCCAGTCTGAAGAATGTAAATATTTAGTGGAAACGTAGAAAGTTTCTATTCTAAATGCAACTACTCTGCAGTGCTCAAGAAGTATCTATACTATTGTGTATATATGCTACAATCATAGTTTTCAGTAATCTGAATAATAGTGTGTCTAAGTTGTTCAACAATGATCATATCCAGAGTGGTATTGTATATTTATTCCTTGCTCTGATTTTATGGCTTGTTGACTAAAGCATTGTATGTCTTTTCGTGTGCAGAATATGTTGCAGACTGGAATGATCGTCGGTGGATGGGACAAGTATGAGGGGGGAAAGATCTATGGGATCCCCTTAGGTGGAACGGTAGTGGAGCAACCTTTCGCAATTGGAGGTAAAGACCATATTTTTCTGTCTTTTATGATCTTCAGGTTTTAACATAGCTGTATATATGATTAAGTTCTTTTTGTTATTTACACTTGCATGATACTTAGCTTGCCTGTTTATTATAACTAATGAGATTATTTGTGTTTGTTCAGGATCTGGTTCCAGCTACTTATACGGTTTCTTCGACCAGGCGTGGAAGGACAACATGACGAAGGAAGAAGCTGAGGTAAGGCTGTTCAGACCATTAAATCTCAGCATATTCAACTCACAAAACACATTTGTTGCAACGGTTCTTACTCACATACCCTTTTGCTGTAATGGTCCTTACTCTTGTTTTTCTAATGTGTTTTGGTGCAGCAACTTGTTGTGAAGGCAGTGTCCTTGGCCATCGCTCGTGATGGAGCCAGTGGAGGGGTCGTCAGGACTGTCATCGTAAGATACCTCTCTGTCGAAAACACTCTTATAGTCTATCTAGTGGAACTTGGTTAACAAACTGCTTTTGATATCATGGAACAGATCAACGAAGAGGGAGTGAGCAGGAACTTCTACCCGGGAGATAAGTTGCAGCTATGGCACGAGGAATTGGAGCCCCAGAATTCCCTCTTAGACATCCTCAACGCTGCTGGTCCTGAACCAATGGCCATGTGATGAGCAAACAGCGATCATCATTATCTTACTCTGCTTGACAAACAAATTAGATATTTCATTACATTTTCCAATGTCTCTAAACTCAGTTTGAGGTTCTTTTGGATTGATCCGACTTATGTTTTGAAATGTGTACCGTGTTTGTCATAGTTATGGCTTTAGTTCCTCTTTGCTCCAAATTGATCCAGTAGAGACTTGCCATCTTTGCTTTTGATTTTTCAGTTTCTTTAATCACAAAAACTTGGAAGTTCATGATGATTGATTGAAATAGTAAGGATAACAATCTACAGTATCACCACACAACAAAAACTCAAATCCTTGGCTAACAGGACCAAGTTTGAAAACCCTTTTTAATCTAATCAAACCCGAACTGAATACAAGATTAACGAAAAGCCTCTTTCAAAAAGAGGTTTCAAGATGTTTCGACACGTGGCAATGGACACTTGAACTTGGTCTCTGTACTCATCAGAGTCTCAGACGCAGGAGTAGAAGAGAGCAGAGAAGGATGAGTGGTCACGATCTGTTTGTGTATGGCAGTCTCCAAGATCCCCAAGTCGTTAACGTCCTTCTTCATCGCGTCCCTGACCATCTCTCCGCCACACTCCCAGGCTTGTGCGTCCTCTAATTATCTCTCACTCATTTTCATTCGAATTTTGGATTGATTTTATTTTACAGAGATTGTGTGATTTTCAGTCGCAGGTTTAGAATCAAGGGTCGTGTTTATCCAACTATTATACCGGACGGTTCCGGTAAAGTCATCGGGAAGGTTCATTACATTAATTATCTCTGATTCACATTTGTCTTTTTGCATGTAGAATGATTGGAAGAAAAATAATTTAAATCGATTGAGAAATGTTAAACAAGGCCATGGATTTTGTGTTGTGTTATTGTGTAGAGAGACTAGAGATGATTTTGTTGTTGCAGTTTCGCATANATCAAGGGTCGTGTTTATCCAACTATTATACCGGACGGTTCCGGTAAAGTCAACGGAAAGGTTCATTACATTAATTATCTCTGATTCACATTTGTCTTTTTGCATGTAGAATGATTGGAAGAAAATAATTTAAATCGATTGAGAACTGTTAAACAAGGCCATGGACTTTGTGTTGTGTTATTGTGTAGAGAGACTAGAGATGATTTTGTTGTTGCAGTTTCGCATAGAAATGATATGAGGATATTAAAGAACTTTGTTTTGTTATTACAGGTGATAAAGGGAATAACAGATGATGAACTACAGTTGTTAGATGAGTTTGAGGATGTTGAATATGACAGAAAGACTGTTCAAGTGGTGCTACAGGTAATTACTTTTTTTATCGGAAAGGTTTTGTTGTTGTTGTTACATTAAATTATGTTGCAAACCTCTTGATGCTTTGTTACCTACAGGACACTTCAGAGAAGTTGCAAGTGGAAACATATGTATGGAAGAACAAAGATGATCCGGATCTTTATGGAGAATGGGACTTAGAGGTTAGGAAATCTTATATTTATATTCCTCCTTGTTTTTAGAATGTGAAGGCTTCAAGCTTTATGTGATGCTCGACTGTGTGTAGGAATGGAAAAAACATGATAAGGAGGATTTTGTAACCGCCACCAAGAAATTTTTCAAAGGGAGGAAACTACCAGAAGCAAAGACGAGGATTGACACATTCAAAACATTCTTTAAGCAGGACGATGCGAATGAAAAACCTCTTGATTCTTAATCATCTCTTCTCTGATATATCTGGAACTTTGGTTCTCAGTTCTCACAGTAACACTATAGTGAGGCTTTTGCTTCATTTGAAATAACACCTGTGGAACAATGCTTGTTCGGTTATTGTAAGAAACAGAAACATCAGTGTTTATATGGTTCCTATGAAACTACTCAAGAGAAACATAAATTGGCTTGCATGATCATTGTAATTAAAAGAAGAAAGTAGAGTTCAGCTTCTTGTGCAGAGTTATCTGATACTGTTTTCAAATGGCGAATGAGTTTTCAGACTAGAACAGATCAGAACTGGAATGTCTGAATTTGTATGAATCTGTTAGGTTTTTTGTTTGAGCGCGAAAGATGTTGGCAAGACACTTTCCTCCAAGAACCATTTCAATTTCAGATTACTTTCAATTTTCCCAATTATTGCATAACTGTTTTGTAAGCAGTTCTTTCTTGGTTTATCCATTAACTTCTTGTCCCTCTGTTCATGTGAAATGCTTTGCTGGCTTATGATAATGAGTCACTGACTGTATTGATTAAAGGCCTCAAGGGTAAAACAAAACCTTCCTCTTGTTTCTGTAATTGTCTTGTACCTCATAACTTTGAAACAACCCATCAATAAATCAGTAAACTATACGTCATAAACGTACAGTCACAACTCACAACGGTTTGTAAGTTCCCAAAGCATATATGATTGTTCCTGCTAAATTTCTTGCTGGATCTTACTGTCTTTTCTAGAACCTGAATCACTATTCAGTATCCTCAAGATAAGGTAATCACCACCACATGTATTATTATTTGGCTGATTGCTTCAGATGTTGTTCACTCTCTCTCTCTCAGGGTGCATAATGTCATGTGCCCTTTCCTTTTTATCAGATCTCAGCCCTGCTTAAACTTTTGACTTTGACCATAAGTGTGAGACAGAGAGTTTATCATTTGAGTCTTTATTGATTTTGGGAGGATACCAAGATCATTCCTTTTCTGATTTTGCCGTACTCTGTTAGAGGTTAATCGTTAATTTGCATGTGAGTTCAATAATGAATGGTACTTAGTTTACTATGACTTTGTTTATATTATTCACTAATTAAGCCATTAGCTATGGTTGTAAAAGCATAGGATACTCAATACTGTACGTTGTTAATCTAAATATATAGTTTAAGCAAACCACGGTCTCCAACTTGATTGATTAAAAAGTACAATAGGTACTCATCATTTTTAAATACACTATTTTAATTGGATGTTAATTACGCTATTAGTTTATGTTAAGTCTCTGATTACTTGGCATAACTGCAACTTCCATACACATGGGTAGTTCCCGGAAAGGACGTAAGATGATGCATAGACTAGAAACATGAACCTTTCATGTAAACAAGGTCTCATTCCCCGGACCTGCAACTACCGNGAAACTCGGCGTCGCAAATTTCCCTCGCAAATGGCGTGTTTTCTTGTAGTGCCGTATGGATAATGCAAACGGTCAAGTGTAAGTGTAGCGGATATCAAGCTTTAGGGACCCCCGAGTTTACGCGTAAATTTTAGCGGAGAATATTCGCAGTTGTGCACTACATGGTTCATTGACATGTTGCCATGTTGTATTTCTACTTAGAGTTTAAGGACAATGAAAACCAGACCCTTGTGTAAGCTTTTGTCTGATTGATTCTTGCACTGCGTACACATGTGATGATACATTCTCCTCCATGTTCATTCGTACGGTGTAATCCGCAAGATTGACTTTTATGATGTATCAAAATAATAACAGAGATCTGGATATAGGAGAGTATTGTGAATTTGATTTGCTCACATATACTAATGAACAAAAAGATTGAATTAATTTTTATACTTGATACACTTTAGAATTAATGAAGGAAGAGAGCTTTTCATTTTTTTTTTGGCATGTTTCAATGATCCGTTTTTGTACATTCCATTATTCAAAAATCTCTCTTCTATCACTCACTCTTTTTTCTCTTATAAAGTTGCAAAGTACATAAGTCCAAATCCCCAAGGGAAAAAGTGGGAACATGGGGAAGAGGAAGAAGAATGGTTCCAAAAGCAACAAAACAAAGTAAAACTATCTGCACATTGGGCTGTGAGGTTGATGAGATGGAGTTCTTGGGATTTCCGAAGGGTGACGATAAGATATCACTTCCTCACTCGTCGCATTGAACCTGCACTCCTGTGTGGTTAAGTAGGCATCAGTCTTGTTGTCCTCCATTATCTTCAAAATGCTCTCGAACACAGCAACTTCACAAGGGATCCTAAGTATACCAGCTTGTTGGAATCCAAACTCTTCTTCTGCTTCACGCAACAGCGCGTGGAAAGCTTGGTGGCTAAGGTAATCCGTAGGTATCTTGTACCTTTTCTCCTCCTTCCCGACCGAGACAGCTAAGTAGCCTTTAGGAACAGCTGTTACATCTGTGAAAGATAGTGTCCTCTTCAGAAACTTGATCCCTTTGCTTCCACTTCCACTTCCACTTCTGCTGATCCCGTTGCTGGTGCTGCTGCTTTTGCTGTCATCTTCATTGTCAATCTTGTTGTTGGCATTGGCTTCTTTTGATGCGTGTGCGACTTTTCGCCATTTCTTGAGGATCTGTTGAAGCTTAACGATCTCTCTGATCTTGTTTGACTTCTTGGCTTCCATGGCGAAATGTGAAGCTCTCTGTTCTTTCTGTTTGTTGTATCTCTCTATGTGTGTTGTTGTTGTAATGATGGAGAGACTTGGAGGGATTTGGAGAATAGGGAGAGATATATAGAGGAGCTGATGACATTTGGGAATCTTGTTTTAATTATTTTATGATTAGTTTTTTGAAATTAAATGTTTAATAATATTCGACTAATCATATGGTTTTGGTTTTCTTAATACTCAACTTGATGACCTCTAGTTGGGGCTATTAACTTCTTGTTTGACCATCTGTTTTTAACTTAAGTCGTCATTAAGGGCCATGTTTGTATATGCTTTTGGGATTGCGTTTCAAATCCGCATCTAGTAAACACTTTTTAAGAAATTTTAAGGAATGCGTCTTTCAAAAATATCTTCATTTATTTTTAAAAAATATTCTTTATAGATTTAAAGTTGATTTAAAATTTAATCTAGGGTTTAAATCTTGTAGGGTTAGGGTTTAGTGCTTTACAAACTATTTGAGTTTATGTTTGAGGTAGTAGGNGTATATGCTTTTGGGATTGCGTTTCAAATCCGCATCTAGTAAACACTTTTTATAAGAAATTTTAAGAATGCGTCTTTCAAAAATATCTTCATTTATTTTTAAAAAATACTCTTTATAGATTTAAAGTTGATTTAAAATTTAATTTAGGGTTTAAATCTTGTAGGGTTAGGGTTTAGTGCTTTACAAACTATTTGAGTTTATGTTTGAGGTAGTAGGGTTTATATTTTAGGAATTTTAGATTTATTAAGGATTAAAGGGTTTAGAATTTTAGGGTTTAGAGTTTTAACCCTAAACCCTTGATTTTAAACCCTACAATCCTACAAAACATTATAGAATATTTTAAAATATTAAAAATGATAATTTAGATTGAATTTAGATTAAAATTAATATATTTTCCTAAATAATGAAAAAAGAAGATATTTTAAAAAATGTGTATCCAAAAGGATCATTTTTGAAATTTCCCGATAACACCACAANATTAAAATTAATATATTTTCCTAAATAATGAAAAAAGAAGATATTTTAAAAATGTGTATCCAAAAGGATCATTTTTGAAATTTCCCGATAACACCACAAAATGGAAATAATTTCATTTTACTCGTTCTGCCATCTTTTATCTCCATAAACATTATAATATTGGATAAATGAATAGGTATTGTGGCTAATGTGTCTAGCTGATACATATATATTGTTTCATTAAGTAGTGTTTTATTTTTTAACACTTACACTTTATACTTTTTAAATTTTATAAGATAAAAGAGTCTGGGGTAATTTTTTCCCTCTTCTTTTATTTTTGGAGTTTCTCCCATATTATTGTCTATGGATCTAGAGTCTCATACCTTTTAGTTACTACTTACTATATTTCAAAATAATTGAAGTTTTATCATTTTTGGGTTTAAAAAAGTGTCTTTTTTTTGTCAACAAAGAAGTGTAGTTTTAAAATAGCTTTAAAATAGCTTTATTTGTTTTATATTTTTTTAAATTTAATATTTGAATTAAAACATTTTCATCCAATGATCATTGGAGATAGTCTAAGTAGTTTTTTTTTTTTCC
>OVAP01002963.1:0-17881 GCA_900406295.1 Aurinia saxatilis
TTAACAACCATGTTTGAGTCATACAGTGTGATTTCAGGACAACTTTCCTTTCACATGGGTCATGGCCCGAACGTAGCTCGCGGACAAGAATGGCGAGCTTGTCTGTGGGCCATGGCCCAGACGTAGCTCGCGGAAAAGGATGGAAGGACATGTCTGTGGGCCGTGGAGCTCACGAGCTATGGAGAGCTTGTCCGTGAGACATGGCCCGGACGTAGCTCGCGGACAAGGATGGAAGGGCTTGTCCGTGGGCCGTGGATCTCGCAAGCTATGGAGAGTTTGTCCGTGGGCCATGACCCAGACGTAGCTCGCGGAAAAGCATGGAGAGCTTGTCCGTGGACCATAGCCCGGACGTAGCTCGCGGACAAGGATGGAAGGACTTGTCCGTGGACCGTGGAGCTCGCGGGCTATGGAGAGTTCGTCCGTGGGCCATGGCCCGTACGTAGCTCGCGGACAAGCATGGAGAGCTTGTATGTGGGCCATGGAGCTCGCGGGCTATGAAAAGTTCGTCCGTGGGCCATGGCCCGGACGTAGCGCGCGGACAAGCATGGAGAGCTTGTCCGTGGGCCATGGCCCGGACGTAGCTCGCGGACAAAGATGGAAGGATTTGTATGTGGGCCGTGGAGCTCACGGGCTATGGAGAGCTTGTCTGTGGGCCATGGCTCGGATGTAGCTCGCGGGCAATGGAGCACGGACGGTCTCGCGGGCCACGGCAACCATGAAGCTCGCTCATAAAGAAGGTTGGATGGTCTGTGGGAGACCAGGATGTAGCTCGCCTGGCAAGAATGGCTGGATGGCCTGTGGGCCAGACCAGGACGTAGCTCGCCTAGCTTAAAGGCAGGATGTTCTGTGGGCCAGACCAGGACGTAGCTCGCCTGGCAGGAAGGCAGGATAGTCCTTGGGCCAGACCGGGACGTAGCTCGTCTGGAGGAATGGCTTGATGGTCTGTGGGCCAGACCAGGACGTAGCTCACCTGGCTTGGATGGTTGAGTGGTCTGTCGGGACCCACTAACCAGATGTTTATAGAAGGTATGGCCCACGGAAGAAGCCACAGGACTTGTATCGCGAGCTAAGTGCCTTGCACGGCCCGTGGGGTAGTCCATGATCGTGGTCCGTGGGTCTTGCCGCTCGTGTAGTCCGTGCGAGCTTGTGTTGTTACCAATCGATAGTCCTTGACTGTAATGTTCGATGGTGTGGACATATGATTAACTCGTGGGCCGTAGTAGTGTTTTGTGGCAAACACTTAGCCGTTTCATGCTATCAATCTTCGGGGGTGGAATCCGACCCCCACAAATGTGACTAGCTTCCATTGGCAGCACATCACATAAAACCTTATGATGATACTTTCCAATAGATAATGGAACCGAAACTTGAGTATATACTGCCATTCCTCCATCATTGCTCAACCAATGCAGCTTATATGGTCTCAGATGTTTCATTTCTTTCTAACTAAGCTTCTTGACCATAGATTCACTAGCCACGTTGGGGCAACTTCCTCCATCGATAGTTAAATTGCAGACCATGTCCTTGACCATGCACCGTGAATGAAACTGATTCTCCCTTTGCTCTTGGTCATCCATTTTGGCTATTACTATCAAATTTCTTATGGTGACAAGTGAATTCCATCTTCTTGAGACGATTCTGGTTCAGATTACTCATTCTCGGATTCGACTTCTCCATAGTCCTTTATCACCATAATCCTTTTTTTGGAACATTCACTCGCATACTGTCCTAATCCATGACATTTGAAACACACCTTAGCCCTTCCTTTAAGGTCCTGAAATTCCATCTTTGGCTTAATGAATGGCTTAGAATCTTTCTGGAAACTTGGTTTCTCCTCTCTTGGATAGATAGGTTTGCAGGAACCGTAGCTAGACTTGGAACCCTTTCTCTTAATTTGTTGCTCAAACAGAACAGCCTTGTGCAACATCTCCTCTATGTCGACGTACGTAGTGTTGAGTCTCCAATCTGTCTTGAATTTCCCTATTCAATCCCACAAGAAATCTTTTCATAGTCGCTTCTCTTTCTTCTAAGATATCAGTTCGCAGAATCAATGTCTCCATCTCTTTCTAATATTCCTCAACAGAATGGTTCCCTTGGGTAAGTCTTCTTACCTTCAAATGTAATTATCTGTGATGATGACTGGGGACAAACCGTTTCCTCATGATATTCTTCATTTCGGTCCAAGTCTCTACTGGATTCTCTTGGTTGCGTCTTCTTGAAGTAACTAACTGATCCTACCAACTGAGAGCATAATCATGAAATTATGTTGAAGTAACTATCACTCTGTTGGTTTCAGAAACGTGATGAACATTTAAAGCTAGTTCAATCTTCTTTTCCCACTCCAAATATGCATCTCAATCATTCTTCCCATGGAATGGAGGGATTTTAAGTTTGAGACCACCAAGAGTTTGTTGTAGAGGTTCTATGCCTCTCTAGCACGTCTATGGTGTCTTCTCCTACTGTGTTGGGACAAACTGCTTCTGCTTTCAAAGTAATCCTCAACGAATTTATCTCTAGATTTTTTCAGTTGACTCACAGCCTTTACTTGTTCCTCCTTCAGGTTGTGGTTTAGCAAGAACTTGATCAAGGGACAAGTTTAACTCTAGGTGAATTGTTTCAGCATTCTTGGCTATTATCTTTTGAAATGGGCAGTCATGGCCTCCATATAAAGTTTATCGGGGCTGCGACGATTGGTTTCTTCCTCTTCTTGGCTTTCCATGGTTCCTGAAATATTCAAACACTAAAACGGAACCAAACGTTCTCTGGAACGAAATAGAACGGATGGACTAGAATGGATTAAACACAAAACAGAATTGAACCAATGCAAATGAAAATAGAATAGGCGGGTTGAACCAAGAATATAACAGAACATATTTAGTGTAGAATCTGAAAAGTCTGGTTATGTCTAACTGTTTCTCTTAGCAATCTACTGAGAAGTTGAAGAGTTATTTTCCACATCACATGATCTAGTACCAAATCTTGTAGTTCAGAGTATAATCTAAACGTCCTAACAAGTTTCAAATTGATCGGAACGATGAAATTATTTACAAACACAAAACTGAATTGGTAAGAACAACCTGATCACGAAGAGGGCTCTGGTACCACTTGATATGATCTTAGTTGAGAAGATCAATGCCCCTGGAACTACTTCGTCGGTTGATAGATTTGCATAACAAATCCTTAACTTCGGAGATTAATAATGATGCAAAAAGACGCCAATTTGAATCAGATTTGCAGCGGATTGATGTTGATGATTATGGATTGATTTGTGGATGAACTGAGAGTGAACATGGACGTTTTTTATTGAGATGGAAGGAAAGAAACTCTCAATAGTTGTGGAAAACTCTCAAGCTTTCAAACTAGGATTTGCTGAAGGATATTACACACCAAGAGCAAAACACGAAAAATTTGTGATATTACACACACACTCACAAGATCAAACAGTTTCGGAGAGATTTTTGATTAAAAAAGGTTTGATAAATCTTTATTCATAGGGTAGCCATGAATTTAAAGGAGTCTAAGAGTCTAGCGAAAGAGAGTTATGGTTCTTGGGACCAAACACATAAAAATACTTCAAGACTGAATTTAAAGCACTCTATGACTAATATTCGAAATTTAACTTTGGCCCCATTTTTAGCATTGCTATCAATGTGCATAGATGAATAAGTGTGTGTTACATGCCTCATCAAAAACCTTGGCCAAACCATACCAAGGAAAAGAGTGCAAGAACACACACGTCCTATTGATAACCCTTAGTTAGCTTGAATCACAACTAGTGTAGTTGGATAAGCTATTTCACTAAGGTTGCTCTTAGCCTGTCTTAGCAATGCGGTAATGGCTTGATTAAATAGCTTGGTCTTAGACCTTATCATTGGACCAATAGGAACGCGCAAAGTTACCTCCTCTGTAGCTCCATACTCCTCAGCTACAAGCTGCTCTTTAGCTCCATAATCCTCTGGTATAAGCTGCTTCGTAGCTCCATTATCCTCTGGTACAAGCTGCTCTTTAGCTCCATTTCCAAGCTT
Source organism: Aurinia saxatilis (assembly GCA_900406295.1). Lineage (NCBI taxonomy): Eukaryota > Viridiplantae > Streptophyta > Magnoliopsida > Brassicales > Brassicaceae > Aurinia > Aurinia saxatilis. The sequence goes on from OVAP01002963.1 coordinate 4,026, forward strand.
TCAATTGTCATATCCAAAACTGAGGTTGGATGTAATAAGTGTCTCAATATGACTTTACCATCATGATTTCCTACACTTGCGGACGGGACATATGATGACCTTGCCATTAAGGTCACTCGTGAAGGTTGAAGCCGTTATCCAACCTTGTGACCTTTCATATAGCATCACCTATGATGGCGAGGTCGGGTCAAAATACCTTTATGATCTCATCATTCGTCCTAGACCATATAAATATTTTGTTTTGGCTATTGTTTAGCCTCATACTTGAATTTACTTTAGAGAGAGTTTTAGAGAGAAGATTTCTTAAACCCTTTTATTTCTCTTATTATTATTATTGCTTTCATTCAATTATTGCATGATATGTCTCAGTAGTTTATTAGTTTGGTTTATGGTTCTTATATTATGATTATTTTCTGTTAATCTTAAGCTTAATTTATGAACCATAGATTGACTCTTCTCTTAGATTCTTCTTAATGCTATATTTTAGGTTGACCATCTAGAGTCTATATCATAGGGAATTTATTATGCATGAGAGTGCTAATAAATTGTTGGAATAAATTTTAAGAGAGCTAGCTATCTTTTCTCAGAGATTTGGTCTAGAATAGTTAGTGAACAATTGAATCGGTTTGTTATGGCTAGTTTAAATTCTATAGGATTTCTCAGAGAGATTTGATCTTTCTAGGGTTTAAACGAAGATAGTTAATCTCATAGAGAATTGGATTGCTTGATTGCATTGTTCATGTTCTAGAGTTAAGTTTCTTTGAATTTTGCCCTTCTGGTGTCGATCGACACCACACCAGTGTCGATAGACACCCTTCGTATTAAGATCCTGAATTGATTCTTAATTGAAGTTCCCAAAGCCTAGCATTTGTTTTAATTGATTTAAACCCCTCATAATTTACACACTGTCTGCTTTAGCTAGTTAAACTAAAAAACCATCATCCTAGATTTAATTTATAATTTATTTAATATAGTCTGCATATTTATTCGGTCTTCGTGGATTCAATCCTTAAGTACTATAACTGATATTTTTTGTGCATTTACAGTTAGAAATACATAGGGTAAAACTTTGTGTATCACATTCCTCAACATATCTCGGTTTGCATATAGTTTAACGAATCTAATCTTTGACTATACTTAACTTCAATCTAAACTGGACTTCAGGACTCCTTATCCACTTTACCACCCTCTTGCTGATCCTAAATGGCCAACTCATCTTTAGTTGGTATCACACCCATAAACCTAACCTCTTTTAAAAATACATGCAGTCTCTTTTTTTTCTCTTGTTTATATGCAATATGTGTAAAAACGCCAGAGAGAAGAGACCGACGCAATTTTTCAATCACTCGAGAAGACTGAAAAAATCATGCTAGATCTTAATGCATGCATGGAAGTTGAAAATAGAAGTCTCAAGACTGATTTCCTGGTAAAATATCATCAAAATTGAGGTAAAACTTGTGCCATTCTGTAAATGGTGAAAGTTTTTTTATTGAAAAAAAAATTTAATGCTTAACACATGGGGTTGACTCCGTATTTCCCCCCCTAGTGTAGCACATAAAGCTGAGGCATCCAGTACTATTGGCCTCATTGGATTTTGTCATAGACTTTTTATCTCTCTATATTTCTCCATGTACTTTTATTTTCTCTCAATATAGCCATATAAAATCAAATCAGGTGGTTACCGTTCCTAAACCGGTTTGAGTGTTTTCAAATCACGTTTTGTAAATAAAAAAATAATTGTTTTACTTAATTAAAATTATTTTATAACTCAATGACTCCGTATTTTGCCCCCTAGTATATCACCTAAACATGAGACACCCTGTACTATTGGCCTCATTGGATTTTGTCATAGACTTTTTATCTCTCTATATTTCTCCATGAACTTTTATTTTCTCTCAATATAGCCTTATAAAATTAAACCAGGTGATTACCGTTCCAAAACCGCTTCGAGCGTTTTCAAATCACATTTTGTAAATAAAAAAATAGTTGTTTTACATAATTAAAATTATTTAAAAATAATACTTGACCCGAGTAAACCAGACACAGACCCGACTAAATCCAACCACCCAAGACTCGACCCAAGGCCGATTTGGAATTAGGAGATAGAAGTGGCTTTGTGATCATTTTAGACCGTGGAAGAGTAAGTCATTTTTACTAGTACTTCATTTTGAGTTTGCGGGTGACTTTTAGCTTTTATTTTGTTACATAATTTAAGCCTTTAGAAATATTTTCATTTTGAACATGCTGCAGAGTTTAAGTTTTTGTTTTTGCTTCATAAATGGGCCCTCAGAACTCAATTTTTATTAGCATTTTGATCCAGATTTTAATCTATAAGGCCATGTCCAACAAGGGGTTTTTGAGAAAGGGTTTTAAACTATATGTATATACAAATATTAGTTAAATATTAAAGGGATTCTTGAAAGAGGAGAGAGAGTGCCTGAAATCTCTTATTTAAGAGTCCCTCTCTCCTCTTTCTATAACCTCACTTCATATTTTATTTATATTCTGTTTTATATATTATTTTGAAAATCCTCTAAGAAACTCTTGTTGGACATGCTCTAATGCTATTCTAACCTTACATGATGTATCTTATTTTCTTTTTATGGACTCCTTGCCGTAGTGAAGGAGGAGTTGCCTAATACTGAACATAGGATGTGTGTGAACCACACATTGTAGAGAATTTGAAAGGCAAGGGTCAGGTGGGAAATGATCTACTGAAACCATTAGTTTGGAAGCTGGCTTGGAGTTACACCCCCCCCCTCCCAACAGATTTCCTAGATAATTTTAGGAATCTAAGAGAATATGATATGGAAATGTACAATAAGGTGATGAACGAGAAACCAGAGACTTGATCGCTTGCTTTTTACAAGCTTGTAAGCTGTTGTCAGGATGTTGATAACAATGCAACATAGTCTTTTAATACTTCTATCACCAAAGCAAGAGCAAATCCGATTGATTTTCCCTTCTTCACGAACCCTAATTTGCTTTTCCCCAAATTTGATTTCATCGTCAAGCTTTTTTTGCGTTTGTTTCTCTGATTTTTTTTTTTTCACGACAGAAGAGAAAGGTTTGGGTATTATTTTGAAAATATTTAAATTATGTAAAATAATCTTTTTTTTATTTACAAAACGTGATATGAAAACGATCAAATTGGTTTATAAACGGCAATCATCTGGTTTAATTTCATATGGCTATATTGAGAGAAAATAAAAGTTCATGGAGAAATATAGAAAGATAAAAAGTTTATGACAAAATCCAAAGAGGCCAATAGTACAGGGTGTCTCATCTTTAGGTGATATACTAAGGGGCGAAATACGGAGTCATTGAGTTATTAAATAATTTTAATTAAGTAAAACAAGTATTTTTTTTATTTACAAAACGTGATTTGAAAATTCTCAAACCGGTTTAGGAACGCTAATCACCTGATTTAATTTTATATGGCTATATTGAGAGAAAATAAAAGTACATGGAGAAATATAGAGAGATAAAAAGTCTATGATAAAATCCAATGAGGCCAATCAAAAAACTATCTTGCATTGCTTAGCTCAAGTCCAATCGATTTTGCTATTGTGTACACTTTTTCGTCATTGTGGATTTGATCCCTAAATACTACTGCGAGAGCCTGTCCGCTTGCACAAATATTTTAGGCGAAAACTTAATTCTCATCAACTAGCATCCATGCAAAATAGTTCTTAAGTCTCTTTTCACTTGTTTTCTCTCTTTCTCTTTTATTGTACTTTGGATTTGATGTCAAAGGGAGAGGTTTGTCCTCTCTTCCTCTGTGTTTTAGAAAAGTTTTATGAACCTTTTTACTTTAATTTATCTGATTGCAATTTTCATTGTTATTGTGTTTATCATAAGCATGTTTGAGTTTTGCTAGGAGATTTCATCGTTAGGTAGATAGGCAATATGATTCTGCAATGACTAGTTAAGGCTTACTTTCTTATAAGATCTACACTCATATCATATGATTAAACGACTACTAATACCCCACTTAGATGTAGGAGAGGCTTTGCGCGAAGGAGACCCTTGAAGAAGCCGAACCTGAAGATTGAAGAAGATAAACGCCGATCCGTAAGTAGAGACAGTAGGATTCACATCATATGAGTGATTCCACACAATGAAAAGGAAGGGTGAAACCAGATCGGTTCTGGAAGAGGCAGAGGGGCTTCGACAGGTAAGATCAAAGACATGCAAATTAAGAATCTACCCGGAAAAGCTTAAAGCTTTATAATTAGGACATTCAACTACAAGAACAATCGGATTCAAAACCCAATTAGAAGGTCATATTGGGAAATCCTCGAGAGAAATCGTAATACCATAGATCCGGTATTCCTCTCTCCATCTCTTCCAACCCAAAAATCTTAGGATCTGAAAAATATTGGAACTAAAATTGCGATGGATTCGATCGGAGGCTAGACCTAAGCCGAGAAGAAAAGAAGCCGAAAGACAAACCACCCATATTTTTATAATACACATTCTTTCTTCTTATAAGATATTCTCTATCTAATATACAATATATACTAAACTACCTTTATTTATATAATACACATTCTTTCTTCTTTTCTTTCTTAAATTTTCTACGCCATCTCATATTTTTTTTTTGCTTTTGAGCTCTTTGAAAATATTTATTCAAGATTATAATCATGTTTTGAAGAACATATATTTTTTTTCCATACATGTCGTGGTTTAAATTACTTGAATCGGATATTAATTTATCAAAAAATGAATAAACATAAGTATAAATATTTTTTTGTTCCATGTAGAACATACTAGCATTCTATTATATTTTCTATATGAAATTACCACTAAAACTCTCAAAAATAAATAAATAATATAATTTTTTTGATTGTAAGTTTATTTGTAAGATTTATAAATCATTTTTCTGGGTTTAAAGTTTAATATGCGACATTTAACATTTAATTATGTATAAGTTATGATGTATTAAACACAATAATATTTGTCTTAGTTGATGTAGAATAGAAGGGAAAAACCCTGAAAAATACACGAACTTTACAACTTCTGCCAGAAAAATACACGAACTTTTTGCGTTGTCATATTAATACACGAAGTAAAATTCGTTTCCATATTAATACACGAAATGAGAAATTTTTGTCTTTTTCATACACGGTGTCAAAATTAAATTTTGAAAATCCAATTTTGCCCTCATCATTCTTCCCCATAATTTTTTTGATTGTGAGTTTATTTGTAAGATTTATAAATCATTTTTCTGGGTTCAAAGTTTAATATGCTACATTTAACATTGGGGAAGAATGATGAGGGTAAAATTGGATTTTCAAAATTTCATTTTGACACCGTGTATGAAAGACAAAATTTCTCAGTTCGTGTATTTTTCTGACAAAAGTAGTAAAATTCGTATATTTTTCAGTGTTTTTTCCAGAATAGAACCATGAACTTTCAAATACATCTACAACAAACAGTATGGACTAGGAAAGAGAAAATGATGTGGTGATGCTAAAATTGTCTATGTACAAGTGAAATTTGTTACTCTCTTTCTTTCGATTTATCGATGACTATATTCTAAATTTTAGTACTCGTTTTTGCTATTTCACAAATGAACTCCAAGCAGAAGGTCTTTGTGGGCTTAGCCCTCTATCATTTATAATTCTATATACAGTACCAGAGCACTTGCATCGATATATCTGAGGTTATGTTCCTTGAAGTGGACAATCTATCACATTCCGGCAAAAAATGCAGAGGTTTTGTAAACCTAAATCAATTTTCTAAAGTCTAGCTTTACCCCAAATCTGAACAATGAGGGGTGCCTGAAGATTCCATTTCTTTAAAGCTATCTTTAACAAGCTAAAAAATGTGACTGAAGCTTGAATACATAGAGAAATATTGTTGGTGATACAAACAAGACAGTACAATCAAAATACAAATAGGACTGCATCAAGCAGCAACATGCAATAGTCACATTAACCAACAAATCGAGACCCAAGCCACAGTATATAGAAATCATTCCCTCAAAAAACTAGTTGATTACATTACGAGATTCATTTGGAAGTCCCTAAGCCTTCATGGAGATGTGCGGCTGCTTCTGGAACGATACATGGTGGCAAAATCCAAGCATAAATGTCGGTCCCTTTCGTCGCCCCAACCTCCCCAACCTTTGAAACCAGCTTTATAACCTGGTTGATGCTTAAACATCCGAACTTCCCATCCTTCTTTTATGTTCACAACTTTATCTGTTTCCTTAACATCGACGTTTAAAACTCCATTATCGATACAATCACCTTCCTCTCCTCTACCTTGATGCAACCCACACTTTCCAAAGTGGACTGCACTAGTCCTAGGCCCTCTCAGTGTGTAAACAGGGGATCCAAAGGAGGGGAAAACTGTTGCCCACATTGTTATGTCCCAATTGTAATCATCAAAGAAACAAAACTCTGTTGCCTTCTGGTGTATATTCTCCCACACACTTCTATTAAAAGAATACCCGACATTTCCCATTCTTTCTGCAACCAAACAATCAAATCCCTCTCCTCTCGACTTCACATCAGATGGTGCTAAATTAGCAGCAAAGCAGTCAGGGCATTTTCCAGGTTTCAGCCTCGTAAGAGTCTGTATATTGCGATAGGCATTAGGAAAAAGAAAATGATCTTCTTCGATGAAAAGGATATGACCGTTGTGACCTTTAGTCTCCTCCAATCCATCCCATACCGTGTTCATCATCCACCACCAGTGATGCTTCAACGAGACAATCTTTGGAGACCGGTGATTCCCGTACTGATCCGGATTGCCATCACAATGTGTCTTCGCCTCAGCACCCTTATTCATACAGTCATTTGGACTTACACCAGGGAAACCAGTTTGAAATATGTGAGGGGAATACGGCGAGAATATCTGCTTAACCTGGCAAAATTTTATACTATCCACAATCTTGTTCATCTCATCAAAGTAACCATCATGGCTAACAATCAACAACGTCTCTCTTATTCCTTGAACCCTGGACAAGCTTTCCACAGTTACTCGAAAATACTGAGCCCGATTGTGGACATATAAGACGATGACCACATGGTCCTTTGCCAAATTCGGGTACAGATCCAAGTTTCTAGGCGGAAAGTGGTTCCTTGTATGCAAGCGAAGCGACATTCTATTACCTCTAGCTATTCCTAATAATGAAGTGTTAAGCTTCGTTTCCAAATCGTGGTGGAGAGAGGTCCTATTCAGAGCTGTTCTGGGTACAGACACCAACATAAGAACTAAAGACATTGTAACTGCAAACAGAATCCCAAAACGACATAAAGCGGTATCTCTGAATTTCTGCTTCTTCCCAAGATTTGCCATCGGCACAACCGCTAAAACTGAAGCACGACAAAACTCAAATCATTAGCACGAAACGATCTCTACTCTCAAGATTAAGAAAGCGAAACCTCTCAAGTGCTGCAACACGGAAAGACTCCAGCTTTGACTATGGATCTAAGTAAAACACGAATTTTTGGAGTCGATGAAGAATTTTCTAAGAAAGGTGACCGAGTCTAACGTGACTCGGGGTTTCGCATTTCCTTGTCACCCATCGCTTGTTACATAAATTTACTCTTCTGCCATCCAATTTGAAAACTGTTTTCTTCGCTTAGACCACCTCCCTTTCAATTTGTTTAGTAAATAATAAAAAACCTAAGCAATTTTTGGTAGATTTTTTTAAGTTGTATATACAACTTATATAATATTATATTAATTTTTTTTTTATTATTTACTAAACAATTTTGTAAAAAATTATTTATGGTGATGCTCTTAGGTGCTCTAAAGGATATACAATTAAATAAATTGTTTCTGCAATCTAAATTTGTCATTGAGATGTATATTCTATGATAACGTTTTTACTCATATTTAAACAGGGTGGAAAAAATCTGAAAAATACACCATTTTTTTATTTGTCATAAAAATATACATGTATTTAGAGTTGTCATATTAATACAGACAAAGTGAATTTTTTTTTACAAATTAAAATACGAACTCATTAATTTTGTAATTTTAATATACGAACTTTAATCAACGTGTAAAATTAATTTTCAAATTCAAGTTTACCCTCAACTTTCTTTTCTAAATCATTTTATTATTAGATTCTGAATAAAACCCAGATATAAATATTTACACAATGCTAAAAATATAAAATAATTTTGAAAATGTTTTATAATATCTTATAAGGTTTTAGTGTTTAGAATCTAAGTATAGGGCTACAACCTTAAACCCTAAAGTTTTAAACCCTAAAAATGTTTCAAACTCTAAAATAAAAACCATTAAACCTTAAACCTTATACACAAGTACATATTAAACACTAAACCACAATCCTAAAAAATTTCAACCCTAAATCCTAAAATTGTAAACACTTAATTAAAACTGAGGGTTTAAAATGGGAAATCCAATATGATTTCGAAAATTTTAGGAACTAGGGTTAAAAATTTGTAGGGTTGGGGTTTAGTGTTTAATAAATATTTGGGTTAAGGTTTATGATTTTATGGTTTATATTTTAGGGCTTTAAGGCTTAAAACAGGTATTAAGTTTATAATTTTAGTGTTTATATTTTAACCCTAAACTTTAGATTCTAAAGTCTAAAATCCTATAAAATAATATAAAACATTTTAAATTTTATTTTACAATTTTTGGCATTATGTAAATATTTATATCCGAGTTTTATTCAAAATCTAATAAGTAAATGTTTAAAGGAGAAAGTTGAGGGCAAAACTAGAAGTTCAAAATTAATTTTATACGTTGGTTAAAGTCCGTGTATTAAAATTACAAAACTAATAAGTTTGTGTATTAATCTGAAAAAATTAACTTAGTGTATTGATATGGCAACGCCAAAAATTCGTATATTTTTACGGCAAAGGAAAAATAGTTTGTGTATTTTTTCAGGGTTTTTCCCCTAACTTCAGTTACACATTTGATAGTCTCCTCAAGCAACTTTACATTTTAATCCAAATGTGCAATTTAGGTCAAGCCATCATATTTATCAATTTAGGATGTGTATTCAACCGAGCCTTTAGAATAATTTGGGTTTTAATGTGTTTTAGATGATTGTGAGGAATTGTTATGAAATTCTCTCAAATCATGTGATTTAAGTGTTTACATTTTTAACTAAATAAATCCTCTGAAATACGTTAAAATGACTAAAATCCTCTAAAATACGTTAAAATGACTAAAATCCTCAATGTTTAATATTTTTCCAATAACACTGGAATTGAAAGTTTTTTTTTTGCGAATCACTAGTTCAACAACACGGGAATTTGAAAACATTAAAAAAAAAATAATGATTCAATAACATATGATTTAACAATGCAATCAAAATCAATCAAAATCTCCCAAGTTCGGATTTTTTAATATTAAAACCAGGATTTCATTACATTTTTTTTTTAAAAAATTGGCTAAGACGCGAAGCAAAGAAAAAGAAATATCGATTTACGCTCAGTTCTCACGAAAAAATTGTAGATTGTATGATGTCTCTTCTGCAGTCCCCTCACATTTTTTTTTGAAATTTGTGACGAAATAGATAGGCTAACGAAATGCAGTTAAATCATAGAAAATTTGCAACAAATTTGCAATATACTTGTCACAAATTTCGATGAAGACATCAGTCATATCGGATTTGCGACGATTTTGAAAGGATGAGCTAACAGATGATGATATTGAATGGAAGAATAGACTACTCTCAAAATCGCCACAAAAATTTGCTACATGACACACGAGAATTGTCACAATTTCCAAAAAAATGTGCGACTGTTTTGAGAGGATAGTTTTAGGTGAGACGTTTTTCACTATATATCCGCTTTAGTAGGTAGAATCGTAAACCTCGCTTAATATGAAATTAATGAAACCAAGCAGAAACATCACAAGTGACGTCAGAATGAGGATATTGATGGGCGACAAACATTTTTCGTGTGGCAAATCAGGTTTCTGAATTGCAGTAATACGGAATCTACATTCCGTGGCGAAATTGCAAAATTTCCCGTTTATTTATGTCCATCAAGCATACGTCCATTTTATATTACAAGGGTTTTATGTTCAACTACTATGTTTGATAAATTTCAACAAAAAAATACGACGAAGGCTCGTAATGTGCATGCATCCTCAAATATTAGTTCTTAACCTGTAGATGAGGGACCAAGTACCCATTATAGTCGTCACCAAGAGCAATTCAATTATGGCATTCACAGTTGACAATAGATTATTTCCTAATATATCCTAGTTTTTACCGGTTTTATACTAATAAATTTTATTTTTATCTATTTTATCGAGTCTATATATTATTATTAGAGTCCAAATGAGTCATTTTAGGTACATGGACGAGTTTTAGAGCTTTGTTGTAATTTAGAAGAATTATGGTGCATAAATGGATCAAGCTTAAAAAGACAAAAAAATGAAACGAAGAAGAAAAGGAAAAACAAAACAAGGTGACGATCGACACCAGATAGAAATTTTCAGCAAGTTTTCCATCAATCTTATTCATCAAATGTCCAAAAACGTCTATGCACATAAAATAACTCATTTGGACTCTAATAATAATTTATAGACTCTGAAATATAAATTAATATATGTTTTATATATTAAAAACCGATAAAATATAGGATATATCAGTAATCAAACTAAAACTAGCATTAAACTCAATCTAGAAGAATAATTAAAGGTGAAACCTAATTTAGACTTTTGGTTAAATATAAATTTATCCAAACTTAAAAACTCTAAGGGGGGCGTATTGGATCATGTATTTGGAGTGATTTCGTGTGATTTGGCAAATTCAGTGTTATTGGAACATGTATTTTAAAAAACCTTTTAAAAATCAGTGTTATTGGACTAGTGATTTTAACAAACACCATCAAATTCAGTGTTATTGGAAATATTTTAATCATTTGGTTTTAAGTGATTTTAGAGTGTTTTGGATGAGTTTCTTAGTTAAAAATGGAAATACTCAAATTACATGGTTTTAGGTGGAATTTGAAGTGATTTCATTAAAACTCCTTCAAATCATCAAAACTCTCCAAAACCTCATTAAACATCAAACCATTTCAAACTCATGATCCAATACACCCCCCTAAGCCTAACAAGTGGACTACTAAGACATATGTAAGCAGAATATTATGCAATAATTAATGAAAGCAATAAACTAAATAACTCAAAGAATAGAGAATGTTTAGAGGTTTCTTCTCCCTTACAAACTCTTAAAGAATTAAAAAATTGTATGAGTCTAAACAATGGCATAAACAAAGTATTTATAGCGATTAGGGCGACAATTGGTAAATTAACGAAACTGATTTTCCAAAAGAGATTTGAAAAATTGTTTGATCTTAAGAAAATGGAAAACAGATTTTTTTGTTGAAATTTATCAAATGTCCAAAAACGAATTGTAATTTAGAAGAATTATGGTGCATAAATGGATCAAGCTTGAAAATACAAAAAAAATGAATTTGAAAATGAATTGTAATTTAGAAGAATTATGGTGCATAAATGGATCAAGCTTGAAAAGACAAAAAATGAAACGAAGAAGAAAAGGAAAAACAAAACAAGGTGACGATCGACACCAGATAGAAATTTTCAGCAAGTTTTCCATTTTCTTAAGATCAAACAATTTTTCAAATCTCTTTTGGAAAATCAGTTTCGTTAATTTACCAATTCTCGTCCTAATCGCTATAAATACTTTGTTTATGCCATTGTTTAGGCTCATACAATTTTTTAATTCTTTAAGAGTTTGTAAGGGAGAAGAAACCTCTAAACATTCTTTATTCTTTGAGTTATTCAGTTTATTGCTTTCATTAATTATTGCATAATATTCTGCTTACATATGTCTTAGTAGTCCACTTGTTAGGCTTAGAGTTTTTAAGTTTGGATAAATTTATGTTTAACCAAAAGTCTAAATTAGGTTTCACCTTTAATTATTCTTCTAGATTGAGTTTAATGCTAGTTTTAGTTTGATTACTGATATATCCTATATTTTACCGGTTTTTAATATATAAAACATATATTATTTATATTTCAGAGTCTATAAATTATTATTAGAGTCCAAATGAGTTATTTTATGTGCATAGAAATTTTTGGACATTTGATGAATAAGATTGATGGATAAAAGATGAAGAAAGCTCCAGAGAAGAAAATGAAACGAAGAACAAAAAGGAAAACAGACGAGGGTGTCGACTGACACCAGTCGGGAAGAACAAGCTTATTTTCCATATCTCTTATGGAAAATCAAATATGTTAATTTACCACTTCTAAAATACGTCCAGACTCCTTTAAATACTTTTACTAATTAAGTCATTGTTTAGTCTCATGTTTTAATCTACTTTGAGAGAGTTTTAGAGAGAATATTTCTTAGACCCTTTATATTTTTTCTTTATATTTTCTTGCTTTCAAATAAATTGCATGATATTTTGCTTAGCTATGTCTGAGTAATTCACTTGATATGCTTAGGGTTCTTAGGGTTTAGATGAACTTTTGTTAGCCGTAAGTCTAAATTAGGTTTTAACCCTTAGTTCTTCTTCTAGATTGTGCTCATTGCTAGTTCATAGATTAGGTACCATTGAACAAGATCATAGGTTAATTATTATACATGAAAATGTTAGTAATTGTTTAAATAAATCTTAGAAGAACAAACATTCTATTCACAAAGGAATTTGGTTTAGGAAGTCTGTGAACAATTGAACATAGGCTTATTGCATAATTAATTTTTCTTAGGATTCACAAAGGAATTTGGTTTGCTAGGAATTAATTATAGATTGCATTCACAATGGAAGTTGGTTTGTATTACAATAGGTTTCATGTTTAGGAATTAAGTAGTACCTGATTTTACAACGTGGTGTGGAACGACACTCATCGTGTTTTGGCGAAGGTTTGGATTCTTTTCCAAAGTTCTCAATGTCTAACCTTGCCTTTAATTGTTTATAACCATCACCTTAATTTACTTGTTACTTGCATTAGTTAGTCAAATCAAAACCCCTGGTCCTAATTTAATTTAGAGTTTTTAATTAGTTTGCAATTTATTCGGTCTTCGTGGATTCGATCCTTAAGTACTATAACTGAATTTGCTGTGCACTTGCAGTTAATACTCAAGGTTAAAACTTTGTATCTTTGTTAAATTCATAGTTTGGGTATCAAGATTTTTTTTGATGAATATAGGATATTATCTCTTTTTAGCATTTTTCATAAGACTAACATTGATTGCATTAAATACCTTAAATATTGCTCGAACTCCATCTTCAATGCTAACATCGGATATGCTTAATTGCTTGATGTTACCTTTTATGACTGGTGAATTCTTGATGAAGCTATACGAAGGAGACTCCTTGATCACATTCCTTAAGATGGCTTGCCGACGAGCTTCAGTTTCCTTCTCTTGTTCGTTCTCGGACATCCTAGGGGGGCCTGGATAAGGCACTTCAGGAGCCGCATCAGTTTGTTTGCTGTGTTTCGAAGAAAAAAAGACTCGTGGAAGACTGATTAAGCACGGGGTGTCGAATTGTTACCTTTAGTGGTGTCGTTCGACACCAGGCCTGTTTGAGCTGATTCCCGAGTAGTATCGAGTGCGTAACGTAAGGGACCCAACACAACAACGGTGTGAGTGTTGATGCTGCGGAGTGTCGAACAACACTTTCCTTGGTTTCGTTCGACACCGGCTTCTAAAACAGAGTCCGATTCTGTTTTCCCCGAGGGGTGTCGAGCGACACCCGTCTGTTCTACAGTCGCATCTTTATCGTCTTCAACCCATTTGAACTCTTCTCCGTACTCATCTCCTTTAAGCATTGACTCAAGTAAATCAACCTCTTGTTTTGCACTTCTCAGGCTAATGGCATTGCGATATACCTCATAATTTACCGGTTTTTATCATAATAAATATATAATTATTT
>OVAP01002964.1:0-10937 GCA_900406295.1 Aurinia saxatilis
ATATATATATAAGATCCTGTGAGTTCGTATTATTATGGGGTTTTTTTTGGGAAAGCACGTATTTTTATGTTCATATCATATCTCACGTACGACGAATAGATGATGGTTTGCATAAACCCATTAGATTATATATATTTACACTAGTAAGTCCTCATATCATATAGTTAAGCATGCTGAATGATTGAGCTTATTATTAAGAAAGTATATAAATAAAAGCTTTTCTCTATTATGACAAATATCAAAATGTTAAAGCGAACTTGGATGGGACCATACTAACAAAGATGCTAAGATTTCAATCACGGAATTGGCTTACTTAACTTAACGCTTTCGATTTCTTCACGCTGATCATATCTCAAACAGTTAGTTTTTGTCACTTTGATTAGTGAGAAAGTGACAACATATATCGATAATTGAAAACAGACACCGAACCGAAATATAAAAACGTAGCTTTATATCGGTTTCGCTTTTTTTTCTTCTTTTGACTCTCTTTAATTATTTTGTTTTTATCCCCTTCGCTTTTAGATTCCTTGGTCGATCATATTTCTTATACCTATATAATTTTGATGAAATTTAATTGTGAAATACAGATTTTTAATCCATGGAAGATAAACGGTTATTACTTATTAGAGACATTTTAAACAGTGAAGGAGTTGTTTCAAAGTGACCGATCGAACCATGCAATATGCAGGAGTAAGAACAGTGTGTCTGATGAGCAAGCTTGGACGATTCTATATAGACCGAGCAGCTTCGTACGCATGAATACTTTGTTCATGTATATCTCTCAGTTTCCAAAAAAGATTTAATAAATTTTCAAAATATCTGAATATAATCGATGGTTTTTTAAAATAGGATCATCAGTTAGTTTATCTAAGTTTAATTTCCCCAGAAAATGAGAAAATGGAAATGTGTGTGTGTTGTATAATATATATTACATGTGGGGGTAAAAAATTATGTTGTTCCAAAAGAATGAAAGATATTGAAATCAAATTATTAAGACGTGGGACTACATTTTCTTGTAAGAAAATAATCAAATGATTCATGTCTCCTATAATAATTGTACTTCCATCTCTCAAAAGAAAAACATACTTTTTTTTTATTTTTTATCGTTTTATGATAATATATTAAAACCATATTATAACACATCTTCTCTTCTTTTCCTGCGAGCAGCAGAAGCTACCAGTTCTTTGTTATTTTTTAAATTCATTACCCATATTCTCTGCGCCATATAACATTTGTTTACCAAAAAACAAAATACGAACTCTTTTTATCCGAACACTATATGTATTATAATGATCGTACTTAAGGTATAGTTATTACCATAAATTTTGATTTAGAAACTCTCGCATATTCCCACTGTTTTTTCTACATTATCTACTCTTCAAACGTGTCTCTTTAACGGTGGTTAGATTCCAACTACATGATTCATGCATAATCACATTTAATAGGCTAACACTTACTTAACTCAGATTAGGGAATAGATCCGGGCCACATACATTCATTGTTAATTGTATACATATCATGATTATTTGTACACAATTATTCTGTTTCAACTATTTAAATAGTTCATGATGTTCATAATTACTGTTAATTTAATAGAGGGTGATAAATACATCGGATCCAAATACATGGGTTCTACTTTAGAGAATCAACGTATTTAAAACGTATACTGAAAATGAGAGTTTAACTTAAATCGCAATAGATTAATGAAAGAGTGGGATTTGGTTGGAATCTTTTTGTCAGAACATTGTTTAGCAGTGGAAGCTTTTAAAAGTTTAATAGTAATATATAATTGTTCCCGTCTTTATTCAAATAATAAATTGAAGAAAATGGTTAACACTACATTAGTGGACTCATTATAATTTTATATTATCAATATATATATATATATATATATATATATATATATAATAAATGTGGAAATGAGGACGTAACGTAAGTGATTGGAAATGATGGAATTATCGTTTGTCCTTGACGTGTACCTCTGAGTGGAAGCTGACGCTGACAGAAATGGACCCCTTTTGTTGTCAATTATTTATTCACATATTTGTTTTCCAACAAATCATTATTCTATTGCATGTTTATTTCATCATATGAACAATACGAGATTTTCATCAAGGGGACAAGAATAAACATAACAAATATTCCTCACAAATTCTTTCATTTCCCAGGAGAAATTAAGAAAAATAATTGTTATAGAATTTAATTATTAGTTTGAAAGAATTGTTGATTTGATATAATTTGAATAAGGTGATGATGAGTTTTCAGATAACTCTTGTGAATACTTTTAAAAAATATATATAAAATAATAATATAGTAACAGAACAGAAGAAGGAGATTTACCGAGAAGAATATATTGCTAGAAAGGAACAAACATGGAGTAGCTTGGATAAAGCTAGCCTAGAGCCTAATCGAGTTTGGAGGATCAATTTTTTTAGGATCGTTCACGTGGCTTCAGTTATTTCAGGAATAAGAATTTAGAATTGTACACATTGTATGTTAGGTTCGCTTAGATTTGGTATTCGTTTTGTTTGATCCAAATAAATACATATACCACTATAATTCAAGGCAAACTAAATAACAAATTATAATATATAGTCTGAATACCGTCATGCGGTATAGAACACAAAATAGATAATGTATCATAGGTAATGAGACGACAATATATTTGGTAATTCGAGAGCTGAAGTTATTGAATATGTTATTTATATTATTGATAGTAATGTGACGATAGTATATTATACTCTGATTTTTTAAAGGAGTCCTTTAGCATTTAGAACTTAGAACCCTAACTTTGTTAACAAGTGAAGCAAAGTAATGGAAAAAGAATAATCCATATAGAGTGAGCTGTGTTTCTTTTCAATTGCTCTAATTATCGTTTTCTCAATGTGTTTGACTAACTGAGAAAAAGCAAATGATAGGAACTTGACCAAATAAATTATGATCCAAATAGACCTGTGTAAATTGTAGGTCCCTATAGTTATCGCGTATGTATTTCTTTCAAAAAATATCTTTGGCATTATGAGATAATTGAGAGATATGTTGTTTGGTATGTTGTTTCCAGCTTTTTTTATTGGGAGTTTCCACTTTTCCTTTTTTAAATATTGTTATTTTGTACTATTCCTATAATATTTACATCAGAAATACAATTTCAAAATGATGATTTTGAGGCATAGTGGATTTTTTCTAATCATAAAATCCATAGTCACTTGTTAAAGCATATCATGGTGGTGGGTGGACTACCGTCTGTTTTCTAGTAAAACTGATTTATATTTTTAGTTTTTTGTTTTGTAGGGCTTTACAGATTTTTTTTTAATGATTTATTGTTTAGTTAAAAATTATTGTGAAGAAAATGGATTATATAAGTACAAATAGATCAGGATATCTCTCTCAGTTCGGTTTATACTAATTTTGTTTAAATTGCATCATTGCAGTTAAAACTGATTCAAAACGAAAATGAAGAGGAACTAATCAATTTTGGAGGAAAAAATGGAAGAAATTTCATTTGGAAATTAGCTAGAGTTTTCACTCTATAATAAAAATAAAAAATAAAAAATAAAAAGTTTGAATCTTACTAGTTGTAAAATGGATATACACGACTTCTTTTTTTGTGATTGCCCCTTTCTCCAGTGAACTCTTCATCTTCTGCATGTGGACTCTGAGCAACTCAGTTCTTCAATTTAATCAGGATTTGGTCTATTGGTGGATTTGGCTCCGTTCAAGTTTAGTTTTTGGAGTCGGTGCTGGCCTTTCGTCTCCATCGAGGAGTGCAAACTTTTTTTTTTAATAAAGGTTTGTGCTTCTACTTCAAACTTCAGTGGCTTAGTCTTGTGTGGCTCAGCAGTAAAAAGAGGTTTCGAAGGTGTGCTCGTGTTGAAGAATTGCTCGTGGTTTGGTGTGGCTGCCCTCTCGGTGGTTTCAGTTTAGCTTGACGGATGTGCTTTATTATCTTTCGACTTTCTCCGGTGGACATCAGATGGTGTTCTCGCCATCTCTGTGGCCAAGAGATCACTTGTAGCCTTAATTTTGATTTCATTGGGTTTGGCTTGCTCCATATTCTTTATGTTTTTGAATTAGATGTTTAGGGTCGGTTTTAATTACTCAAGTATGGATTCCGGGGACGTTCAGGTGTTCCTCCGGTGAAATTGATATTGTGTAATCGTTTATCTTTGTTTAATAAAATTTTAGATGGAAAAAAAAATGGATATACATGAATTTCTTATATATGGGAGTGTACATGTACACATATGCTATTATGATAGTTTCCAAGTGGTGTCTAGTTGTTGAAGGTGAGGTAAAAATCAATATTTTTATGGGTGATTATAAATAATGTACTAATAATATTATATTTTGCGAGAAGATTGAGGTTTTTGACAAGCTCAATAGACAAATCGAAGCGTTTATATTCATATATAGTGGGATGTTTTTTTTTTCTGAAGAAGCACAAGTTTTTGTTGAAGTTGATTTGACTAAACCACTTAGTAATTTTGTTTTGTTATCAACCAATAAAAAGGGTCGACTTAGTTGTGGAATAGTAATTTCTCCGCGCTGTTAAAACTGCGA
This sequence comes from Aurinia saxatilis, assembly GCA_900406295.1. Classification (NCBI taxonomy): domain Eukaryota; kingdom Viridiplantae; phylum Streptophyta; class Magnoliopsida; order Brassicales; family Brassicaceae; genus Aurinia; species Aurinia saxatilis. Next base: position 4,561 of record OVAP01002964.1, read on the forward strand.
GATAACATCGCAAATAAGAAGAAAGAGCAAAAGAAGAAGAAATCGAAGCAAAAAGGAAAAGAAACTGTGAAGGGAACATAGGTAATAGGGACACAATTAGAAAGGGAGGTGGGTTAATCCGGTAGAAAAACTGACATTATGATTGCTGAGAATCTAGAATTGTCATCCCATATTCATGATGGAGCAGGGATTGACCATATTGATAAGCCTATTTCCGGCCTCACAAGTCAAAATGACGATAAGTGGAAGTTGATTTTGCCATGAAATGCATAAAGCATAATAGTATCAAAACTGTTTAAACTTTATTAATTTTTGTTGCGTTTTGTAGCAATATCACATGAGTACAATGACATTCATAAAGAGAATATGGATGACGAATACAATGCAAATGCGGATAACGAAGAAGGAGAGATTGACAAGTACAAAATGCACTTTAGTACCGAAGTAGAGCCAAAGAAGTCACATGAAAGAATAGAGAAAATATATGAGGAACAAGGATCTGGAATTCCCCTTCCAAGAGATTCTAAATATTCATAGTCCTTAACCAAAGCTTCATGGATAAAGGCTCACAAATCCAATAAACACTAATGTTGATATTTGCATGGAATGTTCGCGGATTCATTAAGAAAATGAGTGCATAGTAATTACTCCCTCTATTTCAAAAAGATAACTTTTCTAGCTTTTCATTTTGTTTCATAAAAATAGATGTTCTCACTTTTCTGTGCATTTTAAAAAATTAAATGATCCTTAAAATTGTTGAATTAAAAAAATATTTACTGCAAATATCTGAATTTGTTGAATATTGTTGCTTTTGAATAATAAAAAATTGTATAATGTAATAAAACTATGCATTTAATTATCATTTAACAATAATTTTTTTCTTAATATGTGTGAAAACTCAAGATTTTTTTTTTTTTTTGAAACTGAGAGAGTATTGTTTTTAGAGGCTTTCTTGAGACACAAGTTAATTACAGTAAGACTAAAACATTGATTAGCGAGGTGTTTAATCTTCTTGGACAAATTTAGTTGGGTTCAAAGGATTCTGTGTGCGATTAATTCTGGTATTTAAAAGCAATAAATAATTACGGTCTTGCAAGTTTGGTTGGAGAAGATGAATAAATATTTTGGTCTATTGTGTATGCATTAAATTAATATAGAGAAGGATGAGCTGTGAAATATTTTGAAATATCATAAAAAATCGGTAATTTTCCTTAATAAGAAATGGTTGATTTTGGAAGATCTCAATGAGATAGTATTACCGGAGGAAAATTCAGACCCAAATAACTCAGTGTAATCTCTACATTCCAGAGAAGCTATTATAAACCCTTCTTTATAATAATCAATTTTCATTGTCTTCATGGTTACTTTTGCTATGTCTGAGTAGGAATAGGGTTTTGTTAAGAGGAATCATTGTTTGGTAGATAGGCAATATGATTGTGTAATGATTAGTTATAGGCTTACTTTCATATCAGATCTTAATATAATCATAGGATATATCTGCTACTAATACACCGCTTAGAGTATGAGATCCATAACTTGATAGTGAAAGCTTTACTATTTATAGTTTAGTAGAATTTGATTTCCTGAACTTAATGCCTAGATTAATTGGTTGATCAGCCCACATGTTCTCTTTCTGAAAATATATATGTTAGAGTTAACTCGGATACCAATTGAACTAGACTGGCTAAGTCTGACCATAAGGATAGTCAATTAATAGTGATTTCAACTATATAGCCTAAACTAGGATTTACTTTAGTTACTACCCTGAATAATTCAAACCGTGATCCTCTAATGCATTGCCTGACTTCCTAACGCCTATTATTATTGAATTTTCTCACGTTTTATTTTTTTTTAGCATTTTCAGGCATTGACCGATCGACCGCATATTCTGCTATCAATCGAAAGGTGTCCCAATCGATCGAATAGTTCACACTGTCGATCGACCAAAACCAAAAACATCTCATTTTGTTGCTTAGCTCTAGTGAACTTGGACGTGCTACTGTGTACACTTTGCTCTTTGTGGATACGATCCTTGAGTACTACTGCGAGACATGTGCGTTTGCAGGAAATATTTTGGGCGAAAACTAAATCCCCATCAATATGGTTACGGTGAATCAGGGATGCTTAAATGAATATCCAAGGTCTTATTGTGTGTTCATAGCTGGAAGATATTCAGATCATTTGCGAAGTCAAGTTATTCTATATGTAGAACAGTCACTGGTAGGGGTGTCAATTGGGCCCGCGGCCCGCGGGCCTGGCCCGTTTGGTCTAGTAGGGAAGCGGGTATGGGCTTTTGATTTCGGGACCGCAAAATAGCGGGCCGGCCCGTTTGGGCATGCCGTCTTGTGCGGTCCGGTCCGCAAGAGAACCGCGGTCTGCGGTCTTGCCCGCGTATTTGTGTCTGTTTGAACATATGTACATACTTTAGATAGAGAAAGAGGGTTTGCCAAGGTTTGTTAGAGATTTTTTTGGCAAAACCTTACGAATAAAAGTTTTGTGCAAAGACTTTTGTTGACTCTTGCTTCAAGCTGAGAGGATTGTATCCTCCATGGTAAGTTTTCTCAGTTTTAACATACATATAAACACTTAATCAAACATTTTTTGTACTGTCTTCTTCTCCCTCTGTTTTAACATAGATTGCATAAAGCACAAATGGTTTATAGGGAACAATGGCCATCGAATCGGGACTCGAAACAGCTTGGGTTTGTGATTCAATCAACGAATTTTGGCTCAAAACAAACGGATTTGAATAATCGGGGGTCGAGTGAGAGATTTGTGTTTGTAGGATTCAGTTTTGACAGAAAACAGAGACAAAGGTNGTTTGGGCGCGGGCCGGCCCGTTTGACACCCATAGTCACTGGTTAATAGGTTATTCAAAATTTTGAATGTCCTCACAACAACACCGGAGTTTCATATGACCAAAGAAGGTTATTTGGGTTCTACGAAGGTGCTTCATCACTCTACCTACGCTACATTGAGACCTTCCAAGAAGTCAAAGGGTCTGAAGGAAGTGTTGAGAAACTTAACTATTGCAACCGGTGAATCACATAGAGGAGTTTAGGGCGTTGCAACAATGGGAAAATTTTACGGACCTGCAAACATCTTACCTTGTCAAAAGGAAAAATTGCAATGGTTAAGTTCGAAAAAAAAAATGTGTCCGCGAAGATGATAAATAGGATAAGGTAAATAAAATGCTACAACGGTCTAAAGATATTAAAGCTGAAGTTGTGTGTTTTTGTGAGAATTTTCTAAATGATCAGCCACCAATTTCTGAAGGAACGACGAAAGATGAACTATCAGATTTATTGGATTATAAGTTCATGAAAGAAGAGAGGAATAGATCTGAGAAGTGACCGAGCCGAGATGAAGGATTTCCGTGCCAAAAAAGAGTAAGCGAGTCCGAATGCATATACTAGTGAATTTTCCAAAGTGAACTGACTAATTATTGGTAGAGATATTACCATTGATATACAGTTCTTTTTCATCAAAGGTTAATTGCTGAAAGTATAAGTTCTACAATATTGGCCTTAATACCAAAAAGGAAATAGAGATGAAAGACTATATACTTGTATCAAGTTGCAATATGTCATACAAAGTATGTCCAAATTTTCATCACGCCAAATCAACCAACATTAATTAAATATAGATTGTTGATTGAGAATCTAGCTACTACTTGCTTTAGAGTTAGTCAAAGACTATCATATGGAATCTGCCTCACTTAGATACACGATGAAAATATATTTTCAAGGCTTTGATTCGATTCAATGGGAGCTTATGCTCTCAACTCTAGAAGCTTGGAGTTTTACTGACTTATTTATTCATTAGACCAAGTTATGTTACCACTACCTCTTTCTCGGTTCAGGTAAATGGGTAGCTAGTTGGTTACTTCAATAGTGCAAGAGGTTTGCGAAAAGGTTGTTCTCTATCTCCATATCTCTTTGTTCTATGCATGAATGTGTTCTAGAAAATTTTGGAAAAAGTAGTTATTGATATATAATTTGTTAGCATTCGAAGTGTAAGAACATTTGCCTAAACCACCTTTGTTTTAAGGATGATCTAATGCTATATACGGATGGGAAACAAAGATCAATGGAAGGAATTATTACGATGTTTGATGAGTTTGCGGCTTTCTTTAGCGTAAATAATAGTTTGGGGGAGTCCACTTTATACCTCCCGTGTATAAATAGTTTTTTGCGACAACAATTGCATGAGCTTTTCCCTTTCAAATTTGGTGCAGTACCAGTTAGGTATTTTGATTTACATACAAAGCGCACGAGAGCTATAGATTATGAGCCACAAATAGAAAAGATAAGACATTGAATAATTTCATGGAAATTGAGGTTATTATCCTTTGCGGGGAGGCTACAATTTATCTATTCAGTCCATTTCACAAGTTTTTGGATATTCGCATATAGGCTACCATCATTCTGGATCACGGAGATTGAGAAGCTATGTTATGCATTTTTATGGTCAAAACTTTATCTAAACTCTAGTAAAGTGAAAGTATATTGGGGGGATGTATGCAAACTAATGGAAGAAAGAGGTTTGGGTTTACAAAATTTGTTTATGTTAACCGATTTTGTGTGTGGAAGTTAGTTTGGATATTGTCAGCAACAAAAATCTTGTTATGTGTGAACTGGAATTAGGAGAATCTGACAAAACCATAATATGTAGATTAAAGCGTGATTTTATTCTTATTTTCCGATATTTCAAATTCTCATAATACCTATTTATTTATCAGGTTTTTATTTATTTATGTTACATATATAAAGTTCCACTAGCTGATTGAAATCAAGATGTTTGAGTTGCAATAATCGAACTATGAAGTAAGAAAAATTAATCAAACATATATTTTGTAGTTCATTTAGGAAAATTTCATTTTTACTTGTTTGCGGCTATACGCCTTCACGAGTGCATCGGTCATCTATTTTTGGCGCCTTTAACAGAACCGTTTTCATTCACTCTCTTGTCATTATCTTATTTCCTTTATTATCCCTCTTAAACCCTCTTCCTTCCTCATAAGGTTCTTTAATCTTTATCTATCTATCAATTAATCACTGGTCTTTTTTTTCTAATAAAAAATGAATCAAACTCATAACTCATACTTCGTGTATTGGATTATCAATTATGTACAAGTTGATCTTAAGATGTTTAATGTGTTAGTGAGACAATTGTTCAACATCATGTAAATGGTTGTTAATTATCTGTGAATGGTTGTAAATGATTTATGCTTTCTTTTTCCCTCTATAAGTATAAGTCCACAATCTTTTTAGCTCCATAGGAGCATTTGTTAACCCTTGTTTTAAAAAGGGTGTACAATGATAATTTGCATCAAAATCATAATTTGTTTTTTCTATGTAAAATATTTAAGATGCATTTTAGGTAAAATGAATCTTTTTTATTCGAATAAATTTAGCATTCTTTTGAAAAAAAAAGTAATAACAACTTAATGTCTATTAAATACGATTTTCCACTTTTTATATGCTACCTTTTATTTTCTCTTTATTATATATGTTCATGCAAATTTTTGAAACATGCTTCTTACACTTATCTAAGAAAAAGATGAGAGAATGACAAATATACCCAACTTTACATACCCACTAACCACATATAACCACACCTTTTTTTTAATGAGAGAATGACAAATATACCCAACTTTACATACCCACTAACCACATATAACCACATCTCTTTTTTGAATCACATATATCCACCTATTTTTATTTTAATACTATTATACCCTTCATTTATCAAATGTATTTTTCATTATAAATGATAAATTTGATAGGGTTTAGGATTTTAGAATTTAAGTTTTAGTAAAATTATAAAGTTTATGATTTTCTTAAGGTTTAGGATTTAGGGTTAAACCCTTATAAACTTAGGGTTTAATTTTTAATAACTATTAGGGTTTAATTGTTATGATTTAGGGTTTATATTTTAGGAGGTTAGGGTTTATTAGGGGTGGGAAGACTTTTTAGGGTTTATGATTTTAGGGTTTAGGATAAATTCTAAACCCTAGATCCTAAACTTTAAAACCCCATAGATAGTTAATATTTAAATAGAGGTATTTTAGACTTCTTACAAAAAAAATAACTAAAAAAAATGAAAGTGGGTATATGTGATTTATGAAATAAAAAAATAGGTATATGTGGTTAAACCCCAAAGATAGTGAAATCTCTATTTTCTCCGATGATTGTATCAAATTAAATTTGTTTGAATGTGATTTTATTCTTGCTTTCCATGATTTGAAAATCTCATGATACCTATTTGTTTTCAGATTTTTTTTTTTATGTTGTATATACAAAAATCATTGATTGATTGAAAGCAAGATATCTGAGTTACTTTTCAAAAAAAAAAAAAAAAAAAAAAAATTTTTG
>OVAP01002965.1:0-17868 GCA_900406295.1 Aurinia saxatilis
ATATATAATATAACTATACACATGAAATATATGAAAACAATAAATAAAAAAAGTGCATAAAAGTGGTGATAAAGGAGATTTTTTTTCTTTCTAGAGTCCTAATATTAGAGCTCTAACTTAATAGGGCTATCTACAATACAAAAAGGATAAAAAAAGGAAAGGAAAAAGAAACAAAAGACAAAAAAAAAAATCTGTATATATATATCATGATTGAAAGAATTTTAGTGATGTAAAAGAAACTAGTTGATTAGCCAGCACCTTGTACATGTACATGCTGCCAATGTTTTTATTAAAAAATGTATACCATTCAAATAAAAAAAATGATTCTATAATAAGATGTAAAAAATATTTGTAACGTTTGAGACAAGAGTATGAAAACACAAAGAATTGTAAAACGAAAAGAAAACAATAAAACACAAAATCACCAATGGAACAAAAAGGAAAAAGAGGAAACAAAAGACTGTTTATAAAAAAGGAAAATATGATTGGAAGAATTTGCTGTAATATAAAAATAAATATGGCTCAATAAAATATTTCAAGTTTCTACTATCGAATTATATGCTTCTCCGTCCTTGATGTGAATATCACGAGAACATGATGTCGTTTATGACATGTAGTAACCAAATTTTGACTTGATTGGTTATGGTTGTAGTTCTAACTTTTTGCTGTAGAAAACTAGCTGTAGGTTTGTTGAATGTGGTTGTAAACTTTTTTGCTATAAGATTTTGGATGTGGGTTTTAATATTGTAGTAAAGTCAAAATATTAGTGTTTTGGTTTTTTGGCTCTCTACGGCACAAAAATTAAAAAAAAAGAAACAAAAAAGTTGTAGGTTCTTTTAAAGGAAACAATATTTCTAAAACATGATTGAAAAAAATTTAGCGCTCTAGAAAGAAATATGGTTGTAGAAAGAATCTACAACCCTTAACAATCATCTCCAAAACTTACATTACGGTTATAGAATCTCCATTACAGTTATAAAAAAAAAAATCTCCATTACATTCGTATATACCCTTTCTATATGGTCAAATAAAAGTAAATTTGCCTTTTTGGTCAAGGCATAAAAAAAGAAAATCTATTTAAATGTATCTTCCCTCCTTGTTTTTGGTCAACATTCATTTTGATTAGGAGGAAACAAATTATAACATCACGGTGTGATTATAAAAGTTAGTAACATGAACTAGTACATGTATAGTACTACTGTACTAGCTAGCGTAGTTGCAGCATTGAGAAACCAAAACTAGTAAAGATGTACTCTTCAAGAATTGGGATGGTTGGATACACAACTCTTCTTCTTAAGATTCTAGTTCTTTTGTTCTCACCAGCTTTAGTTCGTTCGGATCAAACCATCAAATCCTTCAAGGTCATTTTATAGTTTTAAATTGGTTTCACATTTCTCACTTTTGAGTTTTGTTATTATAATCTTCTTTTTTTTCTTGTTGTATTTGTAGTTAAGCGAAAATGAATCTATGATTGCATAAATATCTATAATCAACCATCACTTAATCATCCTTTGCTCAAAACCCACACAATCCAGGTGCGTACTATTAATTAATTAAGGATTAGTGTTTTCTTCTTGTCTCAGATTATATTTTAATAGACTTTGGCTAATGTCCTTCAAAAACTTTTGCTGAAAAGATGAAACCATCGGTTTCAATTTCAGGATCTGAAATAAATAAGCATGTTCCATTTTATTATGTATATATGTGGTTAAAACAATTTAGAAGAAACAAATGTATGTGGTTACTTGCTAGGTATCTGGAGTGAAATCAACAAGTATGGGTCGTTATCGTGGTGTGCAAGCCTGGTTTAATGTATTTGAGTTGAACATCGCAAAAGACCAAGCTTCTTTTGCCGCAATCTTTCTTGGAACAGAGACCAATTATATTCAAGCAGGATGGATTGTACTTTTTTATATATATAGTTAATTAATTCAATTTTAGATAATAATAGTTGTATGTTACAAGTCTCCCATAATGTACAGATAAATCCAAGTGTATTTGGTGATCAACGTGTGTGGTCTTATGGACTTTGGAGGGTAATTACTCTGATATAAATTTATATATTCTATTTTACGTCTCTTAATCTCTTAATCTCTTGTGATAATTGAGTTTCTTTCACAATTTTGGTAGGGTAAAAATGGCCAAGGGTGTTATAATGTGGATTGTCCAGGTTTTGTTCAAGTAGCCAAAGATGATCCGATTGGTTTCCCAAATAAACCTACTACAAATATACAATGGTACCGCTTTTTCATTCATCAGGTTCGTATATTTGGGGGGCTTTTTAATTTGATGTTTTTTTGAATATTTGTTACAAAACTGTATGAAACTTTGTCATAACTTCTTGATTAGACAAAGTACCATATCATTTGAAATATGTTATGTATTTTACTAGGAAGATAGTTTTTTTTTTCGTAAAAGCACTAGGAAGATAGTTTCTTACTAACTTATGTTTATCTTCTGTAATTATATGTAAAAAGTAAGCAAACCGAAAACTGGTGGATCACATAACTAATAAAAGATCAACCCAATATAGACATTGGTTATTGGCCAAAAGAACTATTTGATCTTCCAGCCCACCAATGGGTAACGGTAAACTCCCAAACGGAGATGCTAGGGAGGCAGCAGTTTTCACAAATGTTGGAGCTTTAAATGCCAACTATGAGCAACGAAGAATTGATTCTACTCCCCTTGATGTGTTGCTTGATAGTGAAAAATGCTACGGGATAGTATATGGTGAACATAAGCAAATTGATCTTGATTTCTACTTTAACTATGGTGGTCCCAGAGGTAACTCTTGTTGAGTTTGACGTTTGTTATCTGAATCCCATTTTATGGAAATGTAATCTTTCATGTTTTCTAGAATAAATCAGTGATTGATTACTCATTTATATATTTCCCTAAAATCTTCTTAAAAATGTGATCGTAATAAGTTAAATATAGGGGTGTCAAACGGGTCGGCCCGCGCCCAAACGAACCGGCCCGCACGGGCCTGGTTCTATTTTGCGGTCTTGGCAGGCCTGACCGCTACAGGCTGCGGTCTGAGAAATGAAGGCCCAAGTCCACTCCGCTATAATAGGCGGGTAAACGGATTGGCCCGCGGGTCCAGACGGGTCTACTAAAACAGATCTCAATACTGTCTCTGTCAAAACAGATCCCTACAAACACAAATCTCTCACTCGAGTTCCGATCATCCAAATCTGTTTGTTTCGAGCCAAAATTCGTTGATGGAATCACAAACCCAATCTGTTTCGAGTACCGATTTGATGGCCATTGTTCCCTATAAACCACATGCCTTTTTCCATGGTTAAAAGTTTCCGCTCTCGCATTCATCTCGTTAACAAGTCTCTGAGATTCTTCGTCTATACAGTTCATACCGTTAAACCCTTGTGAATTCTTTCTAACAAAACCTTGTTTATCGTTATGCAATTTATGTTAAAACAGAGTGGGAAGAAGACAATACAAAAAACGTATGATTAAGTGTATATGTGTATGTTAAAACAGAGAAAACTTACCCATGGAGAAGATGTATATGTGTATGTCTCTGAAAACTTACCATGGAGAAGATATATATGTGTATACAACTTGAAGCAAGAGTCAAACAAAAGTCTCTGAATCTAGATTTTGTCGCCAAATATAATTTGATATGACTATGTCGTTTGGACTTTCCTTGCAATACAAATCTTTTATCGTAGGGTTTGCAAAAAAATCTTTAACAAACCTTGGCAAACCCTCTTACTCTATATGAAGTATCGACATATGTTTAAACAGATATAATTTTGCGGGCTAGATTGCAAATCGCGGTTCACTGGCGGACTGGACCGCTCAAGACCGCCGGACCAAACGGGCCGGACCGCTAGGCCCGCTATTTTGCGGTCTCCTAAACAAAAGACCAAACCCGCTAACTTAGTCACCTAAACGGGCCAGGCCCGCGGGCGGCGGTTTGGATTGACACCCGTAGTTAAATATAATTTTTTTTTTTTAATTACCATGAGGCTCTGGGTCTAGGCCGTACATCCCCTCAGACCCGGGACCAAAAAATGTTATATGGTCGTGGAACCATTAGAACCGATTACCTCTAGACTTTGCATGAGATCTTTACCAGTTGAGCTATTAGCTCTTGGTATTCTAGTAATATTTATGTGTTTCGTGTTCAACTGACATGGACATATCTACGTGGGTTAGTAATTTCATTATTTATCAGGCATTTACAAGGTAATGTGTATGCATCATAAATAGCTAAGCTGAATAATCATAAAACTCTCAAAACATTGGCTCTATTATTATTTACCATGACGGGGAGTAAAGTGTGTAGGTGTACTCAAGTGGATACACAAGACCGAAGTATGAAATTAAGCATCTCAATGCCTGAGCTGAATAATCATAAAACATTGGCTCTATTATTAAAATATTTCGCAGAGTGGGTAAATAGCATTTATTCTAGAATTATCATACCGAAGTGAGGAGTAATCAAGTTCAAAAGGAAAAACTATCACTCCACTGCGTGGTTCACTCAATTTACATACCATAGGTAACACCAAACCAAAAAAAGGGGAGTAACTCTTGCAACATCATGTATATTTAAATCTCTAAAATTGGATTTTGTTTCCTCAGTCTTAATTAGCTACACGGGTTAGAGGTGGTTTAGGGGATATGCTTATTGTTCACGGTTTAATAAAGCATCTCAATGCATGAGCTGAATAATCATGTTATTGTTAAGGGGTGTGTCCGTTTAAGGATTTGGTACGAAATGTGACCCATTAAGGATTTGGACGAAATGGAGGATTTTAAAACTTTCTCTCTCTCCTTATCCTCTCGCCTCTCTCTAAAATAAATCTTCTTCTGAAAGCTTCCTTAGATCTTGATCTTTTTGTGGCCGGTGACCGGCAAGCTTCATCGCCGGCACCGTGCTTTTTAATTTCCTTTTTGTCTCTCTTTGCTGATCTCTTATCTCTTGTTTCATCGAGTAGTGAAATCTATTCTGAAGAAACACCTCACCTGATTTTCATATCTTATAAAACAACATGGAGAGACATAGATCCAGTCTCTATTCTTCACCCAAAACCACCCAAGCACAGAGAATATGTACCAGATCGCGGTGATGAAGTTAGATCTGATTTCAGATCTGATTTGTTGTGTGAAGATTATAGAAGGAGATGGGGACTTTGTAACTCTCCATACAAAATCCGATTGGTGAAGATGTGTACATCGGAAGGTTTTGGTTACTTGATGAACTATGTGGGAGTCATGCAAGGAGCTCACACATGTGACTGTGAGATAGGAATAACACATGTGTATGAGTTTAGTATTTTTACTTTTTGTTGTGTTGTAATCTATGCTTTGTGTATGATAATAGTCGACTTCTTTGTATTAGTTACTAGGAGAACGATTCCATTTGGGTGTGTTATCCACGAGCGTATCCCAGAACGGTTCTTCACCGTTGAAATGGGATCTAGTTGGGCTTTTCCCGCTGGTCGGGGTTTCTCTACCTCTCTAATTGGGAGGGTTTTATTCCTCTTTGAGGGGTTTCTCTCCACCCTTGTGTGGTTTGTTTACTACCCTTGTACGGGTGATTGTGTAGTCCGTCTGGGTTTGAATTTGCCCGTAAGTACGGATGTGTATGAGCCCTTAAGTGGGATGTATCCCTTGATGGGTTCCTATCCTTGAATTAATGCAAAGCTTTGTCGACAAAAAAAAAAAAAGAANAGGATTTGGACGAAATGTGGCCCATATAGGTCCATTATGCTTTTAATGATTTTTTAGCTTTTGTTAGAAGATGCACTTCGAGAGTCACATGATTAATTAACTATTTGCATTGCACGGTTTGCACTTTGCAGTTTGCACCAACAAAATAACACTAGAAAACAAAAGAAAACTTGGTATGTTCCAAAATATGTCAACTCTGTCTCCTTTTTTTTTTTTTTTGACTGTATGATATTTGATCCATCATTATTACTCCATTTCCTAGTATATAAGATTCAACTTGTTAATCTGCTAAAATATAATATCAACGAGGAGAGATTATTCGCGAATGGAAATATAGCAATATTATTATATTTTCTTTTAAAATTTTGTGAAATATTTCTCTTCTTTCTCAATCGATTTTTTCCTATGGATATGTAGCATTTATTGTACTGATCGATTTGCGATCGTAGGCTTGGCATTCAAAGAATTCAAAATTAATGTGTCTATAATTTCACTGGAGGTTCATCTCATTTAAATATCTGAGTCGCTATATAATAATTTTTAGTAATCAATGTTTCTAACTAAGAAAAACCAAAGGGAAATTATTTGACAGTACATTTAATACGACATAGAGGTGAATGAGAGGCTATTTACTTACATGTGTCGGTCCAAAATACAAAATATACAAATTGGAAAACTAATATTTGTATGATTATATATGGCAGCCCAACTTGTAGAACTATTTTGGGTGGAAAAGAATGGGACCATATCAATTCGACAATAAAAAGGTACGGATGTTTCATCTACGAGTTGATTACGAAATATCCCCCACCTATAATTAATTATTTGCATTATATTATATAGATAAGTGTTAATCACGAGCACTAATTAAGACAGAAGAAAACACAAACTTTAAGTTTAGATCTTTCCTTTAATGGATTATTGTTTTGTATGGCAAATTTTTTTTGATTCTTTGATTTAGAGCATGAATGGTTCATCCATTGGCACCCGCAGCGGTTGTGTTTGCGGGTGATAGTGGTTATTGGCGATTTCTAATAATCACAACAACCGCTTTATATCGCTTTGTCCCGTTCCACATCCCTCAAATCCAAAAACTACTTCCCACAAGCGTTTGCGGTAGCGGACGGTTGCGGATGACTTAAACAATATTAAAAAAGTATTTAAATAAAGTTTACGTAAATTTATATAGAAACAAGTATATAAAAAATATATATCTCCAAAATTCAAGTTATGTAAACTCATCCCATTACAAATATTACAAATAATAAATTGAAAAACAATGAACAAAGAGAGTCTCCTATTATCATGATAATGAATTATATTTGTTATTCATAAATTGAAAAATAATTATATTGGATTTGTGTGCATTCATAACTCTTTTGCTTTTGTAAGATAAAAGGAGAAAAGGGAAAAAAACTCAGCCTACGATTCACATACCACATTAATATATATATATTACGTAAACTAGTATATATATAACAACTACCATTTTCAGTAACCTAACCCTAATCTCTCAATCTCTAGAAGAACAAAATATTTTCCACCGAAACCATGGTTTCTCAAGCCGAAGAAATTCAGGAAGCAAACGTAAGTTTTATACATATCTTGTTTTCTTTTATAAGTTTTATATTATGTCATTTTGCCTGATTTTGTTTTGTTCTAAGGTTTATATGTTTATCATTCTGTTATATATGTATATCCATGTTTTTGTTGATGTATTTAATCATGTTCAACTAGAGTTTTTTTATTATTATTATAATAAAATATTTTTTAATTAGAATGATTTGTAAAAGAATTTATAATTATAATTATTTTATAGATTGTTAATGTATACTCAACCGATATTACAACCGCTGGTGACCAGTCAGAAATATCCCGCAAATTCACTAATTTTTAATCGCTACGCCAGTTATATAAAACGCTTGATAACGTTCACAACCGCAACCGCCCACTTCCGCAAACTCCCGCAAACGCAACCGCACCCGCAGCGGTTAAACCAGTCAGGCCTTTAGGGGGACCTAGATGGTATCATCTTATTTTCTCAACTGAAACCACCTATTTAACCACTTCAACAGTATTCATCATATATAGTTCTGATAAATAATTGAGAAATTATATGAAATAGCAAGAATATGAAAATTAATTGCAAAACAGCAAGGTGGCAAAATCATAATTTTTTTGGGTGACATTAGTCATATGTTCGGACTATTATGCCCTCTTTTTCGTTTTGCAATAAACATCGTCTCTCTCCTTCTCTTTTTTGACTCTTTCCCCATTCCAAAGTTTTCATCTGAACCAAAATCGTCTTTCTCTCTTTTTTATGTCTCCTTCCCCATGTCTCTTTTGATTAAGGGGGTGTACTAGATCATGTATTTGGAGTGATTTTGTGTGATTTGACAAATTCAGTGTTATTGGAATATGTATTTTAAAAAACCTTTTAAAAATTAGTGTTATTGGACTAGTGATTTTAACAAACACCATCAAATTCGGTATTATTCAAAATATTTTAATCATTTGGTTTTAAGTGATTTTAGAGTGTTTTGGATGAGGTGATTTCATTAAAACTCTTCCAAATCATCAAAACTCTCCAAAACCTCATCAAACATCAAACCATTTTAAACTCATGATCCAATACACCCCCTAAGCTTCATTGAACTCTGTTTTAGATCATGTTCGTTCTCGTGCTTTATCTCCTTTACAAACTCCAAAATCGGATCTTGAAAGATTCAAACTTTACAATTTGGCACTTTCTTCATTGATTTTATTGATTTGAACATGTATATATGTTTCTATACTGACCCACATTTAGTTTTTTTGTTTTTTTGTTTTTCAATCTCAGATTGAATCTTTAAATTTTGGGTATATGCTAAACTGTATCAATCCCGATTCTTTATCAGCTCTCATGGGTTCTTCGTTATGGGTTTTAACCTAATTTGGTCTTGTTCTTTATCAGCTACTTTTTATGTGCATCAGCTTGTCGAGAACGCTGACGAGTGTATGATTCCGGACAATGAAGCTCTCTTCTGATTTTGTACCCTCGATCTAACCCAACATGTGAGTGACCATATCTATTTCTGTTTTATCTCTGTGAATCATGTGAATGTAATTGAGCCATCTCTCTCACTGATTTCTGAATGTTTAAAGGGAGTTGATCAGATTCATGAGGTGAAAAATGTGGAAGAGAAGAAGAAGAAGAAAGCCAGACAACTTAATTGGAGGTGTTGTGTTAACTGGAGGATGCCTCGGTTCTTTCAGCTTTGTCATACATCTCTTGTAATTTCTTTGAGCATCCTTTGAATGTATCATTGAGATTAAGAAAGACACGTTCCAAGATTGAAACAATTGTTTTTTATCCTCTTGTCTTCTTCTTGCCATTTGTTAATGATGTTTGGTCTGGAATTTGAGCTCTTGATACTCTTTTGTATAGAATCTGAGTACTAGTATAACGTATTGTGCATTTGTAGTAGAACATGGAAGCAGCTAGTGTTCAGAGGTTTTAGTATTCATCATCATGATTGATTTCAGAAAGTTTAAAAGGAAGCCTCGTGGTTCCTTTGCGGTGTATGCAACGAGTTAAGGAAGATAAAAGGCGTAGATTTCTTGGTTTAGCTTCAGAGATTCTTTCTTATATCTTGTTTGTAGCTAGTTGTACCTTGTTATTTATTAAAAATACACGACAAATAACATGTTAATTATTAATATTACATGTTATATGTTTTTGTTACACGTTATTTATTTATATTACATGTTATATGTTTTTGCTACATGTTATTTATTGACATAACATTATGTTACATGTTATTTAATCTTCTTTCATGTTATTTATATTTGTTACATGTTATTTCAATAAGATATATTTATGTTAATATTATATAGTAAAAGTACATAACGGAATAACATGTCAGTTCATTCTTGTTACATGTTATTTATCCATGTTAGTTCATTCTCTAGAGCTCTTGCGGTGGGTTCACAACTTCGGAACAGAGGAATGAACGTGGAGGACCGATGCAAATTGTGTGGGAAATCTCACATGTTTTATTTGAGTGTGATTCCGCTACAGATTTTGGAATGTTGTGGGTGTTGATATTCCTCTTAATGGTTACATGATGAAATTAATCGGGAGGCAAGATATCATCACTAAAAGCCTTTAAAGTTAAGATTGTGTTGTTGAGTTTTGTCTTCTAGTTTTATTTTGTTTGATACTTTGTTCGATTATTTTGTATTCCAGTTTGATCAATAAAGATTTGATGTTTTGAAAAACATGTTATTTCATTCACTTATAAATGTTATTTCATTCTTGTTACGATTTTTGTTTAACTATCATGATATTTGTTAAAATAACATGTCATATCTCTAGCTCATCGTAATTCATAACATCATTTTAACGTAATGTCACAATAATAATAATATATTAACATTATAATCAAATATATAACTAAGTGTATATTTCGAGATGTGCACAGATGTGTCGGTAAATACAAATGTTCATCGCGCCGTTCAAGATTTTGTCAGGTGGGCCCGCGACATGAGATTTTGCTGAGAGAAATCTTGAGGGAAAAATAGTACTTTCATGTGGACCCTTTGTTGATTTCCCAATTGTGTCACTGGGCCTTGTCGATTGCCCAATTAATTTTTGTTTCTTTGCTCTTCTGCTAATAATCCCTAAATAATTTATTAAAGTTGATAAATTATTATGCATATAGTGAAAGACATCGTGTAGTTAAATATGTCAAAGAATTTACATTTTGCTTTTTTCATCTCACAGGAATAATCCAAAGATTATAACATCCAAATTCACTTCTCTACTTTCACCTGGCGAGTGAAGTATGTTGTTTGTTACCTTGTGTGGTTGGATGTCCATTTGATATTTTGTGTAGTTAATCATTTTCTGAACATGTTTTGACCTAGACAAATCATTAAAGGAATGAGAGATTTGTGAAACTAATATTTAGTTTACTCATTTGCGTAGAGAATTCATCCGATCTTTTGTTGTAACCCCTTGTGTTGGTTTGAATTCAAACTACATTTGTTCTAAAGGTTGAATCTTTATGTATATTGCCTGCTAGTTGATTAAATGTAAGCATTTTGTTCTCCAAAGTAGACAAGGAAAAAAAAGAAAACAAAAGAGTTAAAAGTTATCATATGTTTGCTAATTTATATGGACACAACTCTTATCGGGATCCGTTGTAAATATTCAAAAGAGATTCAGTAGATATTGAAGATGCGTTTAGAGATAGAATCGATCGAATAAACAATACGTGATTCGATTGATCGACAGAAGATAAGTCCAAACTTGTTTATCCTTATCAGTATCTACTTCCTGATTNCGATCAGCAGAAGATAAGTCCAAACTTTGGATCCCTATCAGTATCTACTTCCTGATTCCACTCACCTTCCTAGACGACCTCTTCACTATAAATACAAGGGCATCATAGCAGAAGAAAAAATAGGAAATTCGCAAAGTTCACTAGCATACAAAATAGTTTTCTAGTTTTCTTTCACTTGTTTTCTATTTTATTACCTTTAATATTGCTATCAAGGGAGAAGTTTGTAATCTCTGTATCTACAAATTTAGAGAAGTCTTTCTGAACTCTTATCTTGATTTATATGATTGCAATTTTCATAGTTATTATGTTCTTCATAAGCATGCTTCAGTAGTTTCATAGTTAAGAATAAGGTTTTGCTTAGAGATCCATGGTTAGGTAGAGAGGCAATAAGATTATGCAATGATTATTTAAGACTAACTTTCTTAGCATATCTAAATCTATATCATAAGATAACACTGTTTACTATTTGAAATCTAAATCTATACAATTTCAAAATCTCTTGTTCAAACTCAAAATCAATTTGAAGAACGAAAGATGAATTATACTATAAACGGGACCTTGAGGTCGAAGAGAGATATCGTTGAGAGTAGCAGAGGCGGAATCGAGACGGACGGTGGTTGTACGGATGTTGTTGAGACTATCCTGAAGAAGATTTACATCCAGATCCGCTTGCTCCTTTAACGCTTTCAGTTGTTCAATTCTGTAGAAAACAATAGTCGTATAGAAGGTTTTCTTGTTTTATTCACAAAGACCTAAAGATCAATATATACACCAAGATGATTTAACCTAAGCTTGTTCCCTAAGCTAAGATATTACAAAAGGCTTAGCCCATACTCTATAAAAGGATAATTCACATAAACGATATAGATCATATATACAAATATCGTAATACCCCCCCCCCCTCAAGTTGGAGAGTGGAGATCACACACACCTAACCTGTCTACAAACCGAGTAAATTCACGACTCCTAAGGCTTTGGTGAAGATGTCAGTCAGTTGGTCCGATGTAGACACATGAGAGAAAGTAATTGTGCGTCGAACAAGTTCATTCCTCACAAAATGACAATCATTTTCAATGTGTTTCGTGCATTCGTGAAACACCGAATTTGCATCAATATGAAGTGCAGCCTGATTATCACAAAAGAGAGGAATAGGTGCAGAATGTTCAATTCCTAAGAAATGGAGAAGGTTACTCAACCAAAGAATTTCTTGAACAGTGAAAGCCATAGCCATGTATTCAACTTCCGTTGAGGTGAGTCACATCCTACTTCTTCGTGCGCCAAGAAATAGGTGAGTCACCAAACTGTATAAACCAGCTAGTAATAGAGCGTCGAGAAACAGGACAAGTAGACCAGTTATAATCACACCAAGCAACCAAAGAAAAAGGTGTATGTGCATGAAGAAGAATGCCTTGTCCTGGGATACCCTTCAAATAGAGAACAACTCTAAGTGCCGCATCCCAATGAGCCTGTTTGGGCTCATTCATGAATTGTGTAAGAACATGAACCGAGTAAGGAAGATCAGGCCTAGTCACGGCAAGATAGATTTAACGTCCCACCAATCGACAGCAGGGTGTAACATCCTTAAGAACACAACCTTTAGCTAAGGCCAAATAATGATTTTGCTCCATGGGAAAAGCATCTGGTTTTGCGGTAAGTAAGCCAGTTTTCGTCACAATATCCAAAACATATTTCCGTTGGCATAAATAAATAATGTGGGGACTACGAACAACTTCAATACCTAAGAAGAATTTGAGAAGACCCAAGTCTTTCATATGAAAGCATCGACTCAAATAATCTTTGAAAACGGAGATCAAATGCAACAAGCTACCGTAATTATGAGATCATCCACATAGAGTAGAACCATCAAATGATCATTCCCTTTCGCAAAAGAGAACAACGAGTATTCAGGAATAGCTTGAATGAAATCATAATCCAGCAAAGCACTATGCAATTTAGCAAACCAGCATCGAGGAGATTGATGAAGACCATAGAGAGATTTCCATAGCCGAGAGACACGTTTCGGATTCGATCCTCAAAAACCTGGTGGTAGTCCAATATAAATTTCCTCATCCAAATCCCCATGAAGGAATGCATTATGAACATCCATCTAATGAACCTCCCAATTAAGAGACGAATCTACCTATAGAAACGAACACACATAAGTCATTTTGGCCACTAGAGCAAAAGTCTCTTTATAATCACTGCCTTCAACTTGATGATTTCCCAAGGCGACAAGACGTGCTTTATAACATTCCATGGTTCCATCTGCTCGAAGTTTCATAGTAAAGACCCATTTGCTACCAATAGCATGTTTGCCAATGGGTAAATCTTCAATCGTCCAAGTACCTAGTTCCTCAAGTGCATCAATCTCAACACGGACAGTCTCACACCATCGTTCATCTTCCATAGCTTTAGCGTGTGACTAGGGACGTGACCGCAAGTAAATATCGATAATGGTTTGCAGAAAATCGAGAACAATCCACATAATGAGAAATAGCATAAGATGTCTCAGGAGGCACAACAACAGCATGAGCATTTGCGGTTGTCTGAAGCACATAATCATACAAACAAGAAGGTAAGCATTGTGTCCTATGCCCTCGCCCAAGTTGCTCTGGTTCCACCGTTGGTTCTGTTTCAGAAACAGGGGAACCCGGCGTCGTCGTAGGTGATGCAGGTTGTGTCGAAGAACCATAAGTGTTCGGAGAAGACATGTCTGAGACATTCTGAGAATCTGTTGAGGGTGGAATAACCTCAACCTATGGAGACAAATCAGGAGAAGAAGTTAACAAATCGTCGTTGTTAACAATCACAGAAGAAGATTGTCGAAACAATCAAAGGAGATGGATTGAGCAACGGATCTAGATTCAAATCTTCGACCAAATCAGAGGTCGGAGAAGCCGGTTGTAGGTCATGTGACACGGGAGAATCAGTCGTCGATGGCATGGGTGTAGGAGACACGGGCAAAGCCAATATAAACTCAGTTTCCGAGAATATGACATCCAAGGAGACAAACAATTTCCCATATTCCAAATCATAAACTCTCCATCCCTTCTTACCATAGGGATAACCCAAGAAGACACACTTGATGCTCCGGGAAGTAAACTTATCACCACGGTGGTGCTGATTGTGAGCATAACACATACAACCATATGTGGAAAGATGATTCATCGGTGGAGGACGTTAATAGAGTTTCTCAAATGGTGTCAAACCATCGAGCAATGGTGTAGGAGTTCTGTTAATAAGATAAGCAGCCGTTAGGATGCATTCTCCCCAGAACTCAAGGGATAGTGATGCTTGAAACAAAAGGGCTCGAGCCACATTCAAAAGGTGTCGATGTTTTTGTTCAACCCTCCCGCTCTGTTGGGGAGTCCCGACACAAGATATTTTATGGATAATTCCTTTCACACAAAAGAATGAAGTAAGGCAGCGAAACTCAGTTCCATTATCGTTCCTAATAGTCTTAACTAAAGTAGAAAATTTTCTTTCTACAAGAGCGATAAAATTGCGCAAAGTTTATGAAACATCTTGTTTGGAGTTGAGAAGGTAAGTCCAGACACTACGAGAGTAATCATCGACGATCATAAGAAAATATCTAGCACCAGAATGAGCCGTTGTCCGATAAGGACCCCATAAATCACAATGAACCAATTCAAACGCCGAAGTAGTTTTATTAGTACTAATGGGAAAGAACACCGAGTTTGTTTAGCGCGAATACAAATCTCACACGCTTTATTCTTTAAAACACTAGAAGTAGAAACACCAGAAATAAATAGAAACTCTAAAGCCTTTTGCAAAGGATGTCCTAAGCAATGATGCAAAAAATCCAAAGAGATTGCATTTGTTTGATGAATAGCACCCACAATCTCCAATTCTCTCAAGAAATAAAGTCCTTGAGACTCCTCAACCACACCAATCAGCGTCCTGGTAAAAAGGTCCTGGATAATGCAAAGCTTATCATTAATCTGAAAAACTGTTTGTTATGGATGTGATTATTGTTGAGTTTGAGAGAGGATTGTTGACATTTGTTGTCACTATTAGAATTTCTATCTTTTTGCTAGATGGTTCTCTGTCTCTGTCTCTTCGCTAACTGAACTTTGCTTTGTTTGTTTTCCGGTGGCTCCAGAACTTGATTTTGAGGTTTCTTTAAAGCGTAAGTTGCTTAATTTCTCTCTTCTTTCTGATTGGTTTTGATTATTAGTCCGTTTTATTGATTTGTGCTTTGGTATTTTCATGTAGAAAGCTCGTATCCAGATTTCGCTCTTTGAGCAGAAAGCTTTGAGGATTGAAGGAAGAATTACTGTAAGTCATCTCATTCATTATTTTGCACTGCACTTCGAGTTGGTTTTGCGAATCTTTGGAGAGTTTGTGTACTCACTGTGACAATCTCGTCAATCTAGTCTTTTAGAAAAGAATAGAAGACTAAATTGTTGCATTTTTTTACTGAAAGTTGAATAGCTGAATTTTTTTAGTTCAGCCATGGATTGTTGACAGTGATGGTTGTCACTGTTTGAGATTGCACTAATAAGAACATGTCAATGGAAACTAGTTTGATTCTTAAGGTTGGTCCATGCTTTTTCCAAGTTAGGCTGGTCTACTTTGAAGTTTTGCTTAGCCTAACTTGGAGTTTGAGATGTATGATTATGTCATTCTTATTGGCTTTAAACTTGGAGTTTGTGTACATCAGCACTGTGACAAATGATAGACACAGTTGCATTTGTTACTGAAAGTTGTTTACTTCAGCCATGGATTGTTCGCATTGATGGTTGTCACTATTAATGTACAAGTCTCTTCTTTCTTTTTTGTAAATCATTCTCCTCGCTCAACTTGTGCATATGAGAAAGAGGAGAAGGGAGTATGTAAATCAGGAGTCAATGACTTCATTTGCAAATGGTCACAAGGTAATTTGAAAGAAGAAAGATATGTAGCAAGCTGAAGCAGAAGCAATTAAATTGGTTGTCATGGAGATCCGAAAACTAAGATTTGACAAAAAAAAATTGTGGAGACTGTTGTGACCTCTACGTGCCATTGCAAAGAAACAATTCATTGCATAAGAGTCAATACTCATGCTTCTCCAAGATATCAAGTATGTCAGTGCACCATTGGAAACTGCTAGAATTTAAAAGATTCCTAGAACTTTAAATCTAGCAAAGACAGCAAGATGTAAAGATCAACCTTATGTAATTCAATGGTATGTAAACTCTGCTTGAATATAATGAAACAGATGACAATAAATAAATAAAAAATGAAGAAAGATATGTCAACAATTTGGTTGAGTATATTTAGTAAAGATTTGACATAACTCAAAACTAGAACCAAAGTATGTTACTGATTATGCTTTTATTTTTTTTTTGCTTGTTTTATTAAACATGTTGTATAACTATTTTTATAATAAAAAAATCATAATTATATGTATTAATTATATTTTATTTTGGTTTGCACAAATTTGAAATAAAAATTGACAAAAGCTAATTTTTTTAATTTCTTAGAACCCTTAAAAATCTTACCATTGAACACATATCTTTTTTAAAAAAATTAATGAGATTCAACCATTAAATTAATAATAAATTTAATATTAAACAATATTAAACGAGCTTTGGTGAAATAATAATATCTCAAAGAGTGTGATTCTATATAGAGAAGAAGCATTAAAATTTAATAATAATATGGCAAGAGTGTGAGTCTATATAGGATATATGTGTACCCTTCAGGCTAAACATGTGATGTCTCGTAATATAGAGTTATAGACTATAGAGCCAATTAGGACAACGTAAGAATCTACTTAATGATTGAAAATTGATCCTTTTTGTGGTAATTAAGGAATCAATCAATCATGCGACTCTCGAAACAATATCCGAAAAAATCTTTAAAGCATAATGGACCTAAATGGGCCTTAGTGAGCCACACTTAATGGGCCACATTTCGTCCCAAATCCAAGAAGCGCTGAGCTCAGCGATTCGCAAACTCGAAAACGCACGCGGCTGCCAGAAAATGACGTCGTCGTCTTCATCGTCATCGTCGAGAGGAGAGATGGAGAAGATATGAATCTATTACGATATATGTCATATATACATCTATCGTTTATGTAAATTATCGTTTTGTAGAGTATGGGCTAAGCCTTTTGAAATATCTTAGCTTAAGGAACAAGTTTAGGTTAAATCTTTATGTTTTTGTAAACAAAACAAAAAAAACCTTCTACATGACTATTGTTTTTCTACATGGTATCAGAGTCATAAACAAAAAATCTTTGCTTAATCTTATTTTTAAGTTCTGAAACCTTAGGCTTGTTCGATTATCTAGCTACGGTTCTTAATATTTTTACTTTCTTGTTCCCTACGCTTGTTCTGTTTTCGTCAACCTAGGTTTTACTTATCTCTGTTCTTGTTTCTCGGTTTTAATCATCATGTATCAATCTCAAGTTGATGATTCGAGCGGTGAAACCAGAGGTACAAAGGAGAAGAATCGCTCCTTATGACATATCTTCTAGTGATAATCCGGGTTCAATTATCTCTCAACCTTTGATTAGAACTATAATGAGTGGNTCTCAACCTTTGATTAGAACTATAATGAGTGGTCTTCTAATCTAAGAACGGCTTTGAGATCTCGTAAGAAGTTTGGATTTGTGTTATCATGGATCAAACTTACCATCGTGGAGGAGGTGCGTTCCAGTCTACCCAGCATTGAAATTGCTAGCGAGCTTTGGGACCTTATTAAACGAAGAATGGACCTACTGGTCACAATCTTGAGAAAGAGCTTGAGGAGGATAGGCTTCATGAATTTATGAAAGGGCTCGGTGACTCTGTTTTTCGAGCAGTGAAGTCAAACTTATTATCTCGGGATC
>OVAP01002966.1:0-17865 GCA_900406295.1 Aurinia saxatilis
GACTACTAATGTTTAAGCGTATGTTCAACAAAAAAAGACTGTTAATTCATTGTATTGATTGAAATAAGAGAAATCATTGGCCGAGAAAAATTTTCTTTTGTTTAAGTTTAAGTTAGTTGAATGATCCCGATATTTTAGTAAACAAACCAATAATATTATCTTAGAAAGAAAACCAATATCCATTAGATAAATATATAATGGTAAATTCCAAAAACACAAAAATTAAAAAAGTATAAAAAAGAACTCAAAGTAGATATAGTGAGATCGTAATGCAACTCAAATGAATATTAAAGCAAAAAACAAAAAAATCAATCGGTCTTAAATTTGTAAACCAGGATGCTAAATTCCTGGTTTTGTTGGACAATCGGGACTCTTAAACCTTGAGCCTAGAAGCATAAGCATCAAGTGTAAGGAGACAAGACATGAGATGGACATACAATACTTTTCAGATACGCCTTTCATATTAAGTACATGAATGGAGAGGCGAAGACGAGAGAAAACAAATGACAATTTCTAGATCTGATTCCCGATTACCTAGAAACACAAATTTCGTGACACAACATCTCCTCGATCTCTGCTCAGATTTCTCCAGATCTGATTCCCGATTCACAGAGGACGAAGACACGTTGACGTTGTTGTTCACGTAATCTGGCTCCGATGAAATACCGAATATAGGACTCCACCACGAAACCGGTTTCTTGAGAGTCGGATATGTCTTTTTGATTGATTCGGAAGAGGCTCGGATCGAAGAAAGAGCGGAGCAAGAGATGATTGTCGCCATTGTAGAGATCGAAATGTTGAAGAAGAAGAAAACGAAGAAAGAGATTTTCTCGATCAAATAAAAAACTCGATCAAAACCTTTTGGAAAACTTATTTCTCCAGAATTTTTACACAGAAAATCGATGAATTATATTCTCTATATTAAAGACATGTCATATTTCATGTTTCCTAATATGATTTTTGGCAAAATCCATATCAGATTAAATTATAACTAACTTTGCATAAGAAAAAGACACATAAGCAAATTTCACTTAAATTACATTGATATTAATAAGAGGAGGGATGACTCTAATGATTATTTGATTTTCTTTTTATGTGTTTCAATTTCTAGAGGATCTTTACCTTACCTTAAGAGAAAGACTTTCAGATATTGTATTCAATCTTTAATGATAAGGGTTATATTGTGATTTTTTTTTTCTAGCATAAATTATTTGACTTTTTAACTCTATTTCAGCATTAAAATCTATAAAATATTTTCAATTATTTTGAATTAATAATATTCAATTTATTATTTAAAATGTATTAGAGAATTTATTATCATCCGCGCAATGCCCGGACAAACCTCTAGTATGGAATTATATGGTTTGGTTTATAACAATAACTGCTCCAATATCCTCCAAAGATTTAAGCAAAATATTCTCTCAAATTTAAACATGGAAGTTTATGATAAAAATCGAAAATTATTATTAAAAAAAAAAAAAAAAAACTGTGAATTCTCCTATAAAACGTCACCGTCGTCTTAGTACAAAACCTCCTTTGCTCCGAAGCTCAGTGGTACTACCACCGTACAAAGATGATCGACGTGGAAATCCAAATCAAGATCCTACGCGGTTACGAGCTCCGTCTGCTCCGGTGCACTGTGCCTTCACCACCGTCGGATGACCCTCCTCTCGAACCCGAATCCGGAACCCATCCACACGACTACCTTATAACCTCCCTTCTGTCTTCAATCGAAGCTGGAGACTATCTCGGAGCCCTGGATTCCGATGCTACTACCGTCATACTCGGAGATTCCGAGATAGACCTAGTCGACTCTGTTGATTCCGCCCAACAATTTTACAGTGAGCTTCTCGAAAAGGTGGAGTCTTTCGTGATGCACGATTCGTCGGATGACATAGATAGGGCTCGTCGTACTGTTCTCGTGATGTGCTTGGCTATCGCTGCGACGTTTTGGTTCACTTGCTGCAATTTGACTGGGTACAGTTTTCAATCTTTTGCTAAGTTGTTTTTGAAGAATTGGATTCTAGTGATTGATTTTTGTTAAAAATGTTAGACCGACAGATGGGTCGTCGAAATGTTCGGTGCCGTTTAAAGTATCAGAGAGTAAGGAATTAGCTGAGTGGGAGAGCTGGGCAAAGATTCAGCTTATGTCTGTAGGCTCTGACTTGCTTGGCAAGTTTTCTAACCTCCAGGTACTTGCATAAAACATGTGTTCACATTTGACTTAATCTCATTCTCTGTTAGACTGCATCATCAGAAAACACTATGGAAAATAACATTTGTTTTCTCCAATTTGTATGTGTCAGTACGTAACCAACTTAAGTATGTGTGTATAGACATCATATACAAGCAGCCCTCACAAGTAGTCTTGATCTTCTTTTTGTACATAATCCAGCTTACTTTCTTTTCTTGCAGCACTTACTGTTTGCTAGATTGCTACTGTTAAAATTGAAAGATTTGTTGTTTGAGACTACTGCAAATGAAACATTTGAGGTAAGGAGTATTTCATGGTGGCTTGTCAGAGTTTTACTTCTTCATCAAAGAGTTCTAGATGAGCGATCTTCATCTTTGGGTGATATGTTGCAAGTTTATAATGCTGCAACTCTAAACCATTTTGGAGCATTGGAGAAAGTGGAAAGCTATTGGGGTGCCAGTTTGCGACACAACGAAGTTTCAACCATAACGTCAATAATCCATCTGGAAGCATCTCTTTTGCAATATATGTCTGGAAGTATTGATCCCTGTCGGTAAGTTATCGCTGAGACGATCTGAGATGATAGTGTCCTTGCATGTTTATAGCTTCTTATGTTAGGATATTGACCAACTTACTTTAGTTTTGCCTCTTGATTTCCATTTTAGAAATAATGAGAAGTTTGGCTCATATGTAGTTACGATCTTGAGTTTCTGAAGTCCACACACACACATACATATATATAGTTGTTGCTTTTGTTTCTGATAGACATCACACCATTTCATGTCATTTTTATGTACTCTACTGCTACAGTATATTGGTCTTGATTTGGAGCAAATTTTCAGGTTGCACCTTGAATCTGCTAAAGCAGCATCTAGGGTCGAGTTCTCTATTAGTGGGGCTCTTGGGTTTCGTACCATTCACCAAGTAAGCTCTGAGATATATATTGTTATTTGTATCTGGCTTCGTTATTCTCAGTTCCTCTGATCTTGTTATAGGTAGACTCGAAGGCACAAATGGTATTGATTGTCAATACTAGTTCATCCAATGGGGACGTGAGGTTGGCCTCTGAAAAAGCAAATGTTGGACCTTATGAAGCTTGGGGTGGTGACGCACCTGAAGTATATATGACTCCCAAACTTGTAAACGATGAGAGTGAAGCTGGCAAAGATTCTGTGGTCTTAAAACCGGTCGAACAGGCACTGATTTTGGCTCAGTGCCTTTTAATTGAAAAGGTTACTCGGCACGATGAGAAGCAAGGTAAGTGAAGCCAGATTCATACTCGAAAAGCTATACGTTAAATGCTCTGTTGAGGGCTTAGATTTTTTTAAATGGAGATAAGAATATTAACAATTCTGCCTAGCAAATTAAGTTACTAGGCATTAGTTTTGTGGCTGCCATTCAGAATCCTTGAAGAGTCTCAATACAGTGTTGGTAAATAACTAGTGAAGAAGATGCAAATGTCCCCTCTGGCCACTTACTTTTTCTGAATTGAATTAAACTCTGTGGCCTTAAAGTTTTATTTATATCGTCTAATAGTGTGTGTGTGCAGGATGGGATATGGCTCCATATATAGAGGCAATTGATTCTCAAGAGTCGACATATTTTATGGTAAGCTACCAATTTTTAACTGTCTGTATAGAGCTGATGGTCTTTTATAATTATATTATCAACCTATGCAAGTGGGACAAACTGACAAAGTTTTTCATTGGCCATTCTCTCAGCTACGATGTTTCTGTGACTTACGACGTGTTCGATGGGAATTAACTCGGGGTCGTACAGTGGGACGTGCCTTGGATATGATGGAGAAATTGGTATGGGGGCACTGTGCTCGGCGCTATTATTATCAAACTATTCTCTTTCTTTTTTCTTTTTTTTCATATTAACACTCAATTTGTAACATAGATGTGATACTTGTCTATTATCAGGTCGACGCTATTCACAACAGCGAGACTAGAGCATCTGAAAGGATTCCTTTATCTTTTGCGGTCCATCTTCCTACCATCCACGCTTTGCGAAAGTAAGTTAGTTTATGTATGTGTATGTACAGAAATCTTTTTTTCAGTCAGTCATTGTTCCGTTTTTATTCTAACAACAGGGAATACGGGGAGCTTCTGTTGAGTTGCGGTTTAGTTGGGGAAGCAATCAAGATATTTGAAAGCCTAGAGTTGTGGGATAATCTAATTGACTGCTACTGGTAAACCACAATTTTGAATTCTGCTTCGCGTGTTTTCCTTTTCCCTTTATGACTTTTATGTTCCGCCACGAAGCTAATTTACGCAATGTAAAATTTCAGCCATCTAGGAAGGAGATCAGAGGCTGTACATCTCATCAATGCAAGGCTTTCCGAGCGGCCAAATGACCCACGCTTATGGTATATATATATAATAAAATCTTTAATCGTGCCATTATTAGTCTGTTCTCTTCTTCCTGTTGTTTTTATGTCTTATATTAAGTGGCTGTCAAATGCCGCAATTGTATGTCTTTAACCTACACTTAATCATTATCTGTGTTATTTTAACCTTTGTTTATATTACAGAGTTATTATCGATTTTGATGCTTAATATTGGTTCCAGGTGTTCGCTTGGTGATGTTACAATTAATGATTCTTGTTATGAAAAGGCCCTGGAAGTTTCAAACAATAAGTCAGTTCGTGCTAAGGTAGTTTGAAACTAAGAATCTTATGTGTTCTTCTCTCTTAGTCCACGCTCTAATTATCTCTTCATCTTGCAGCGGGCTCTTGCTCGTAGCGCTTACAATCGTGGTGATTTTGAGAAGTCAAAGACACTGTGGTATGTTGAACATTGTGATTTTTTTCTTTATATCTTTGAAGTGTCTCATCTTCAGGCTGATTTATTTGTCAAGTTTCTCATCTTTTCCTTTACTCTAGGGACGCTGCAATGGCATTGAATTCTCTGTACCCAGATGGTTGGTATGCTCTTGGTTTTGCTGCATTGATGGTATCTTACTCCATTCCAAATTTCATGAGACAGAACAATATAGAGATTCCTGTCATGGTGGCTGAGGAGGATACTAATTTAACTTTTCCTAAATTATACCATAGGCCGGGGATGATCAGAAAGCTCTGTATGCTTTCACTTTTGCTGTTAAACTTGATCCTGACAATGGAGAGACGTGGCATATGATTGGTGTTCTGTAAGCATTTCAGTTTCACTTTCATTTTCTGTTCTCTTAGTCCTAAAATTGCTGAGACAATTAATTGCTTCTTACCAGCGTGTCTTGCTTTTTGAAATCTTCGACCCACTGTTCACTTACTTTATCTTTCACTATTTTTGTAGATGATCTTATTGTGTAGTAATTTATGTGTGCAGGCACAGGAAGAAGAAGAGGAGCAAGGAATCATTCATCGCGTTCAAAGAAGCTCTTAAATTCAAGTATCCCTCTTTCCCTTACCGTTTGTAACTTGAATAAGAAATCAGGGTTAGTAATTTAAAGAACTCATGTATCAACAGGCGAGATAACTGCCTGATATGGGAGAGTTTCGGCGATGTAGCCATGGATGTGGGAAATATTGATCAGGTAAATGCAGCTAATTTACTCAATAACTAAAGAGTTGGCCTTCTTAGATGTTAAACGATTCATCTGTGTTCTTTTCTTCCAGGCCTTTAAAGCTATACAAGAGATACTGAAAATGAGCAAAAATAAGACGATTTATGTTGTTTTATTGGACCGTATAATGACAGAGTTGGAAAATAGGGATTCATCTTCATCGATTGAAGGTGAAGCTTATTTAGATGAATCAACAGAAACAAAACCGTGTGCTGCAACACCAGCTGAAACTCAACGCCACCTAGAGTTGTTTGGGGAGATTATTCAGCAGGTTAGCAATACATTTTAACAATTGCTGTACCTGTATTGTCTCAGTCTTTTAAGTGGTAGTTCTTGGCAGATGCATTTGATAGTCAGTCTCTTTTACAGTTCTTCATGTGATTCTTGCTTCTGATAATCTCCTTTATAGATTGCCCGAACAGAAAGCACAGCTGAAATCTGGGGATTATATGCAAGGTGGAGTAGAATCAAAGGAGATCTTATGGTATGCAGTGAGAAATTGTTGAAACAAGTGCGATCTTATCAGGTATAAAATGAGTCATGAACAATCGAAGTTACTCTATAATCTATTAGCAGCATTCTCAGTGATTACATATTGATATCTCTCTCAGGGAATAGAGCTGTGTAAAGACAAAGAGCATTTCAAAAAGTCTGCCAGAGCATTACTGGAACTTTGTAGAGTAAACATGGAGATCTCGGAGTCCACAGGAAGCAGACGAGAACTCTTTAATGTTGAGATGCATTTGAAGACATCAATCAGACAAGTATAGACTAAACTTATCATTTATATTTTAATTTCTGTACATACTAATCTTTATGATCAGCATGTATAACTAATGACGTATATGTGTGTAGGCATCAGTGAACTTCCCGGACAGTGAAGAATTGAAGGAGCTTGAAGGTTGCCTTGAAGAGGTTAGACATTTGATGCGAGAAGAGTGAAGAGACTACAAGTACAAAAAACATGAATGTCTGTCACAGTAATCAGACCTTATTAGTTTCTGGTTTCTGAGTGTTGTGACATTTCTTCAATTTTGATGTGTCAAAAACGTTCTAGGATCATAAGTTAGCCAAATGATCGGTTTCATTTGCCAACGATAAGATTAATACGTAAACATTAATATTTATAAAGAAGTTTTGGAAAATACAGATGTAACAAGAGAATCTGATTGTAACTTGTAATATTTACCACTCCGTGCATTTGCAAGGGTGGGCATATAGGAATCGGTGACGGGTTGCAACAAAAACAGAATCTGCTTTATGATGCTCTGGGTGTTAAATTTGCAATAAACGTAAAAAAATGGAAAACACCTTTTGCTTTAAGCGCTGAAACTTGTCTTTCAAATCTGCTCTTCTCGATGCAGCAGATTTAGTCTTCTGGTCACTAAATGTATACTCAGACTCCCAAGAGGTCTCACTTGTAATCTCCACAACATTAGAATTTTACGTTTTGGGCGTGCTTCTATCACTTTTGTTTTTGTAACTCAGCACTGCGAATGTTGTTGCCGGTTCTCATAAGCGAAATCAGCCCTTGTGGCTTTGAACTTTTTCTCCACCACTAAAGTGTAAATCTTTATTCATAAAATGAATTTGAACAAAAGAAATACTGATTGTTATATCCACGGTAACTGATTTCAATTAATTTTAAAAATATACCCACAATTAAAAGTTTTAGTAAGAAAGCATTTTTTATTTATCGAAACAAAATAAATTTTCTAATCTTTCTATTTCTCCTGTTGTATTCTGAGAATGTCGCTTCCATCAGAGAGTAAGATAAAACGACAAAGCAATTGATGAATTCACAGATCGATGGTAACTTAAGAACCTTACTTCATCTCTGAGGAGCTTTCACAAGAACAGAGATATGGAGATAGAATTCTGGGTTCATCAAATTATTTACCACCCACGAAAACGGTATCTCTAGTTTCATCTCAATTCCTTGGATCCTAACCAACTTGATTTCACTCTTCTGGGGCAATCCATCTGCTTCTTTTGATGTATCCATGGTTCTTTCTTCACCCTCTCCTCCACTCGTTTGAGCTCTGTCTCCAATGAATTGTGGGAGGAGACTTGCAATGGCGTCGCGTAACGTGAAGTATTTCCCTGTTAATGGTGGAACACGAGTTATCTCACACAAACAATTGGATTCACTCTACATGCCAGAAAAGCCAATTTCATTCAAACTTTGGGTCGCTAGTGTAACAACTAGATGCTAGAAATTCCAATTTCAATGAAGATAATAAGAACATTTCAGATTCTTAGGATGAAACTGTTACCTTCTTCTCTTAGGAACTCAACGGGGCGATTTAGGTACGAGATGTCATCCCATGTATCAATCTCCGGTACATCTTCAAGATCCTCAAAATCTTTATTACTACTTCGAACATACAACCGAACAGGAATTCTTGCTGAAAAAAGAATGATTAAGAGTCACTAAAAAATACTACTGCACCAATTTGTGAAATTATTCTATTCCTATAAATTTGTTACTGTTTCGAAGATTTAATACACGCTAGAAAAACTACTAATTTACTGCCAGTGTTTCTAACTTATTCCTATGCACAAAAATGTCACTTCACAAAATGAATTTAAGAATCTTGTGAAACCGCTTTTCGAATGTGGGGAAACTTAAAACATATAAATTGGCAGCTGAGTATACAGTTGGCAAACCTGTCTTAACTTGCCCAGCCACATCCAAATCAGTCCCACCTTGTCGAGACTGTGGAGATGACAAACTTGCTTTTCTTGAAAACTCATCTTCGATAGTTAGCATTTTAAGCTTGGGTGATAATCTTGTGTAGGCATCAAGATCACCTGCCAAACCATCAGTTTTCAGACTTGATACTAATTCAGTCATGGAGCTATCCAAAAGGTTATACCATGATTGATGCATATAGTGACATTTGAGAATGCTGAATGCAAAAGCTACATCTAGTGGCAATTAGAGTTATGACTATAAGTATTGCTGTAGCAAGAATGATACTGGATCAGCAATAACTATTATTTTAATATGCTTAACATCAACCGCTCGTACCGTTCATGACGGAGGTCCACAGATCCTCTTGATCACTCTGAGACATATTCATAACATTCTTGCAATTTCCATTGATGATATATGCCGCCTGTGGGAAAACATCATTTCAAACATGTAAAATCTTCTATTCATATACAGTTTGTCTCAGGAGTAAATCATTGTTAAAATAGCAAACAGGGAATGGCCAATCATTTGCAACAAAAACTAACACACCCGGAACTTGAAATAGAGAAATAATGTTCAAGGTGGCTATGCAAACGTACTGCACCAAGTTGATATATCAAAATGTGGGAGAAAGCTACACTCTTGTTTGCAAAGAGCAACACTTGTGAAGATGACTAAATTTTTCACTGTTCTACAGTATGAAGCTACTGGAACAATATACAAAGTTTATCTGGAAATAATTTAAAAACGTAGCGTTGTAGACAGTTCAATTAAAACGAAGAGAAAGTAATAAAGTATGAAGAAATATCCACTAACCTCTTTCAAAGAATTAACAAAGTTCCACTTAACAGAATCTTCTCCTTCACATGGTATCAGAATGTTGGTAGGATATCCTCGAAAGTGTATCTGCAAACAGAAGTATCTAAGAAGCTAAAAAAAACTGCAAATATGAGCTAAATTTTGTCCATTCTACTAGTTCAGAGTGACTTAAGAAGATTCCAGTAATAACACATATGGTACCCAAAAGAGTTGGCCTGCTAAATTTAGACTACAAACAGTCAAGCCTAGTCAAGATAGTAATACAGTGTTCAATTTGCAGCTATGAACTTGAAAGGAAAGAAAAAGTAATTACCGTGAGATTCCAAGGTCTTTCTGGTTCTGCGCATAGGAGATCAAAAAGAACACCTGTGGGTATGTACCTGCAACCGAAGGAGATTCAATTCTCATATAAACATATCCACATTACATCACCTAACATATGGAGAATGAGGTACCATTTGAGAGGAATGCCTTTGTAATCGAACCAGATGGAGTCTTCCCCAGGAGGAAGTGAATCCTTGAAGTAAGGCTTTATAAGAGACACCAATAGAGGCAAATATCCTATTCTCGGTGCTAACACCTGAAAATTACGATTCAAACATTCTCAATCACAAGTATGCCTTCAACATTACAGATTCCATCCATTTCTCACAAAAAAAAACCCTAAAAACCGAATTCGAGAATGATCCTTACGAGAGCAGGAGGAGGAGCAGGGTGAGAAGCGACTTCGGATTTGTGGAGATGAATCTGAAGAGGGATTGATCCTTCCCACACATACTTCACCGCTTCCTTCGCCATTCTCTTCTTCGTCGCCACAGAAGAAAAACCTCCGATTTCAAAACGACGCTGTTTTCTATATCGTGTGACGTCATCTCCTCTTGCGTATAGACTTCATCTTATATCACGCCGACGTTAGTCTATTGGTGGCTAACGCGACCAGAACCAACTTGGCCCATATTGCTTTAGTGCGTTTTGGTTAACCAAGTTCTGGATTATATATAAACAAAACCAAAATTCAACCGGGATCGGATAATAACCTTTTTAAATACTCAGGTTGTTGAAATGTAAAATTTAGACTTGATTTTGACCTATTCCACTGTAATTCCAACTTGATTTTGATTTTTATTGATTTGTGTATTTGAAGAGATTTGGAAAATTTTCAAAGTTTATTTAGGATTTAGAAATCTTTAAAAATATTATGATTTCAAATAATATTTGTAAATTCATTTTGAAATACCAAAGTTTTCTCCCGAATTTGAGTCTTTGTATTTTTTAATTTTGAAATCTATCATATCTATTATAAAACTCAATCCATAGAGAATTCCTTAGTATTGAATAACACTTGATTTGTATTTGAATTTTAAAATTATAGAACAAATAACACCAGATTTTGATTAATATAATTTAGTATTTACAAATCACAAAATGAATGACACTTGACTTGGATTTGGATTTTGAATCACTAATCCAACCCTGGAAGTATATAGAGGAAAAATACAATAATAACTGAATTTAAATTTTTGGTTGGGTTTTCTAACCGGTTTGGTTAATGAGTTGATCACAACTGTTAATAAGCTACTGTACTACTATTGATTTGTATCTAGCCTCACCAGTCACCAGTTCCAACTTTGCCTTCAGTCCGAAGCAAACTCTTCACCAAACCAATCGAGACTCTAATTTAAACAGGAGCTACTGAAGAGAAACTTGAGATTCTTTGAAAAATTTAACGTCTTTCGTTCATAAGGATGGATTTAACAGAAAGAATTGTACAAGAGTTTTACAGTCGCAACAAAAGCTACAATTTTTGCATAAGCTTTAGCCTAAACAACAAACAGCTCGAACAAAACAATGAAACAACATAAAAACAAACAAAAAAAGCTTTGATGAACATCTGTAAGTTGTATGAATATTGAATCTAAATAGTCTTCTTTGGCGGTACCAGAGAAAGTTTGTTATAAGTGGAGGCGAATCTCTTGCTCTTGTTCTTGTTCTTCTATTACCATCTTTCTCTTCTTGTACGGACCAAAACCTCTTGACTTCGACTCAGAGTTTGTTCTTTTGAGCTCAGAAAACGCAGACCTCTCGCTTGGTTTAAACTGCCATTGACATACCATTGTTTCAGGTTCTGAGCTCCTTTCCATGTGTCCAGTGTCATCCACCGAACCAGTGTTTGATCCGGTCGATGATCCTTCATTCTGGACAGCCTTTCCTGAATCTAAACATCTGTTTTCTCCCTCTGCTT
The DNA here is from genome assembly GCA_900406295.1 of Aurinia saxatilis. NCBI lineage: Eukaryota > Viridiplantae > Streptophyta > Magnoliopsida > Brassicales > Brassicaceae > Aurinia > Aurinia saxatilis. The sequence goes on from OVAP01002966.1 coordinate 11,521, forward strand.
GCTTAGGGGAGACTTGTAACCAACAGCTCAAGGGTTCTTCTTGTGGGTTTATTATAATGGGGAATGTTTCAGAGCGGGAGAGTTTCCGCGGTAACGGCTGAATTGGGGATTTACAATCAGTTGATGTTGTTAGAGAAGAGGACATGCCTGAATCGGATACCAAAACTGTCTTTCCAAAGAGTTTAAGGCTTTGCTTCGTTGGTTCCTTGATCGAGCTCTCTCTCTTTAAGAGTCTCTCCAGCTTCTGTACAAATTGATCAAACAACGGACATTAAAACTAAGTCTCTAACAGCGGGTATAGCTACTAAATCGAATCAAGATAAAGTCGTAGTTGTTTCTTTCAAGTACCAGAGTCTCAAGTTCTTCAGGTGCATTTGCAGTAGTTGTAAGAGGAGCTGGTGGTGATGCAGAAGAAACTGGGGACAAGCTTCGATTAGGTGAATCAGAATCAGAGGAACCCAAGGCTTCTGATCCAACAGTGGACAGCACAGATGTTGGAGATTGGTTGTCTCGTTCTGAGGGAGATACTGATCTACTTGTTTGATCAGTCTCATTCCCATACTTACGTGGGTAAGGATGCATTGGTTTTCTCTTGGGACGAGGAGGGGGTATCACAATTGGCTCCAACGAGCTCCCATCACCTCCAGTTGCTTCTCGAGCAACCTGTAAGAAGCGAGCCAAGTTAGAACACAAGTCCCTAAACAATGATCCCTTATCTAAGCAATTCTTGGGTTGTACAGATACTTTCGGTGAACAAGGGTAAAGATATCATAGCAAATAAGTGTATAGACCTTAGAGAAAAACTTCTGAGCATGGCTTCGAATCTGAACAGCAGTCTTTGTGCCCACATGTTCTGTTAGTGGAAACAAACATATTTTTTGATGGTTCAGGTTTTGCATAGGCCATAACTCGGTACCAAAGGATAAGAATTAGATCATTCATTATTACCTTCTATGCGTTTCCATGCTCGGCCATATAATTTGAGGGCTTCAACAAACTTCTTGTGCTCTTCATCTGTCCATCTCTCTCTTTCTTTTGTTATCGTGTATGGCTTCCGTACCTGATATGAAAGATGAATTGAGGGAAAAGATCTCCAAATTACATAAGAGTATTGAGATAAGAGGTTGCAAAAACAAAACCTTGGGCGCATAGTCATTGCCCTCGAAAACTTGGTCATTGAATTGTATCTGCTTATCTGCAGTTTCTTCAGCTCTCTTCCTTGAACGAGCTTTGTTCAGCTGAAACCATCACCAAGTAAAAGGGATTTTAGGAAACATCATCTAATGCAATTTATGGCCATTGGATCATCTATTTGATTCTTTCAGATAACCAAATGTAGATTCACAAAAATTTAGACATCTTAATTAGATGAATGAATACAAAACTTGCGGTTATCTAGACAAATATCTATAAGAAGCTTCCTTAAATGTTGGAGTAGTAAAAAAAAACTCATAAGATTCATTAGCTAAAAGTAGAGATAGGAGAAAGGAGTCAATACCTGAAGATTCGCAGTCAACGGAGACGACGACGCCATGGCTTTTCCCGGATTAAGATCAAGGAAAGCTTAAAATGATCGAATCTGGAACTTGGAATCAGCTTAATTTCTACAGATCTTCTCTTAAGTCATTAGACACCAACAAAAGAAGAAACTAAAGCTCGCCGGAGAAAAAGAAGAAAAGTGTTTGGGTTGGGGAAGAAGGCTGGTGTGTGAATGTGAAGGAAGAGAGGGAAGAAAATAGCAAGGCAAAGAAGGGGATGCCACGTCAGCTTCTGGTATGTGCGCTTTTTCAATTTTCGATTATTTTATTGGTTTTCCATGGAACGCTCGAGAAACAGATTAAATCTTGTGGCTCACCTTCAAAGACCTACATCGACACGTGTCGTTCGTGCGCGTGGTCACTTTCCACATTTTCCTTTTTATTTCTGTTATATATCATATTAATATTTTCAATAAATCTACTTGAATATTAATATTGTTTTTCTTAATCATACATTGGTATTGGTTGCGAGGAAATCAGATATAGTTGAGGTTCGGTTTTTTTTTTTGGGTATTTATATACATTTATTTTTTTAAATTAGGGAAAAAAAAAGATTATCTTGGATTTTGCTTAACGGAGAAATGTGAGCCACCCGTAGATATTTGAAGGATGTCTACTCGCGAGCGTATGTTATTCTCTCTTTACTCGCTTCCTCATATATGACTCAAGACTCATTCCAGATAAATAAAAATCACATATTCCTCATATATAACTATTTTTCTTTGGAATCATATCACAAAATAATTTATTGTCTTGGGCAAAAATAGAAATAAAAATCAGAATCGTCACCTAATAAATTGTTGTGTTGACCAAAAAGAGATAAAAAACTAATATAATTTTTATAAGATCTAGGAGTGTTTACTGAATAGATTATTTTGATAACAAAACCTCTTCTAGTGAACCTAATTTTTATAAGACCAAACGGTAACAAAACCTCTTCTAGTGAACTAAACTGAACTACCTTGACAAAAAAAAAAGAGTGGATAATGAACTTCAGGAATAAAAACTCAGAAAAACACCGAGCAAATTCATGAACATGACAAGGTCAATCAAACTGTTTGAAGCCTAAACAAATCCAATATGATCTAGATCTCGAACAATATGTGATGTAGAGATACGAAGTGTTTTCAAACTTCAAAGGACTGGTCGTACTTAAAAACTCAAGTCTGATAAGTGATCGAACCTTAGGAGAACTGATGAGGGCTTCACGCAACTAAGAATGGAAATTAGGGGAGTGTTAACAAGGGGTTTAAACCTTTTCTTGACATAACCCATGTGAGACCGAAGAAAGGAAAACAAATAGCGCCGAAGGAACAGCCAGCGAACCGTCGCAAGTTAACCTGGGAAAAATATGCTAATCAGAAATAGGAGAGAACTAACCCAACTCTCTTAACCTCACCGGAATAGAAAAATTGTACCTCCGACTAGAAATTAACGGCCGAATGAAAAGAAAAAAGCCTAAGAAAGAAGAAAACAAATTAAAAGCAACAATATGTAATCGGTGCCGGTGACTTTTTAGTCACCAATACCAATCGAACAAACATGTAAATCGGATGCGGTTTGTGTTTCTAGAGAGAAGGCGGAGCTCGTGTTCTCTTTATTCATAAAGTCAATTAGTTTTGTTATTATAGGCATGATTTTTCACAAATCTTTTTAAAATAACCTTTAATATTTATATAATAAGATAATATAGAAAATCTATTATCTTCAACCGTTTTATCTGGTGTATTTTTGTTAATACAATTGTTACAAGACTTCATATTATTCTTTTTCTATAAAACTATGGAATGTCCTTACATGTTAAAAATGGAATCTTCAATTTTTTGAATGATTTTAATATTATTTTCTCCGCCATCAATTTTTTTTATCATGTCTTAGATATTTAAAATATAGTCTATTTGGAGCTAATCCATACATTTAAAACAAAAAATAAGTGAAAACTGAAAATAAAAATCCTTCAATCTCAGACCAAAAATAAAATAAATTATTCACTCTTTTTTGTACCTGTTTTTTTTGTATTTGTACTGTTATTACCAAAAGAAAAAGAAAAAAGTATAAAAGTAAGTATCCAATTTTCGAGATCATGATAAGTTGGTTTCATACAAGAAGCAACTATGTTTAGCATATAGACAAGAGGAGGTTTTTGCAATAAAAGAGCAGAGAGAAATGGTTGCTAGATGGTGATGCAAATACTAAAATTTTCCATGATTCATTCAAGGGTTCTCGAGGCAGGAACTTCATAGAAAAGATTAAGGATGCTAATGGCATCTTTCAAAGATCAAAAGCCTCTATTGCTGAAGTTGCGGTACAATACTTCTCTAAACTGTTTACTAGTTCTCAAACTAATGATGCGGGTTCTTATCTAAATGGGTTTCCTGCTAAAGTAACTCCCCAAATGACTGCTGATCTTCTTCAAGCAGTTTTTGCGGAGGAGATTAGAGAGGCTAAGCTCCAAGTGCTCCTGGAGCAAATGGAATGACAGCTCTGTCCTTTCAAAGATACTGTCATATTGTGGGGAAGGACATTGTTAATGTTGTACATCAATATTTCACTTAAGGTTCGTTTCCTTCTGATTGGAACATTACTCATATATGTTTAATCCCAGAGAAGGCCGGAATAGATAAAATGGAGGATCTTAGACCCATTAGTTTGTGCTCAGTCTGCTATAAAATTATCTCTAAAGTGTTGGTTACAAGACTTCAACCTTTACTGCCTCAGCTAGTGTATACAATGCAATCTGCTTTTGTTTCAGAGAGGCTTATTACAAATAATATATTAGTTGCACATGAGATAGTTCATGCTTTGAGAACACATACAAGAGTGTCAAAAGATTACATGGTGATAAAAACAAACATGTCAAAAAGCGTATGACAGAATTGAATGGAGCTTCCTGGAAAAAATTCTATTGCCTTTGGGATTCACTACACACTGAATTTCTTTGATCATGTTATGCGTGTCCACAGTGGAATATTCTGTTCTCATAAATGGAAATGCTTTTGGTAGAATCAAACCTCGGAGAGGTTTAAGACAGGGTGATCCCATATCACCCTTCTTATTTATTCTATGCACTGAAGCTCTTTCTTTTATGATGAAGAAAGCTGAAGATGATGGGTTGATTCGGGGTGTTCAGTTTTCAAATGATGGACCTTCCATATTCAATTTTCTTTTTGCGGATGACAGCCTGTTTGTTTGCAAAGCAAATCTCAATCAAACCGCAAATATGCAGTCTATACTCCAGGTCTATTGTTCTGTCTCAGGCCAAACTATCAACTTGGAAAAATATGCTATAACCTTTGGTTCAAAGGTTGATAATGGTACTCAGAACAACATCAAGCATATTTTGGGTATTAGCAATGGTGGGGGTTTAGGGAAATATTTAGGACTCCCCGAATGTTTTAGTGGCTTTAAGGTTAAGTTACTGGAGTTTATTAGAAATAGCCTAAAGGGTATATGCTCTAAATGGTTCATTAAACTCTTATCTCATGGTGGAAAAAATATCTTAGTCAAATTAGTTGCCTTGGCTTTACCAGTACATGCTATGCGCAGCTTTAAATTACCTAAATCTACTTGTGATGACTTAACTCAAGCTATAGCTTTTTTTTTGTGGGATTCGTTAGAAGATAAAAAAAAAGATACACTGGCTAACTGGGATAAAATGTGTTTATCTAAGGAAAATGGGGGTTTAGGGTTCAGAGATATCTCTTCTTTCAATCAGGCCCTCTTGGCTAAACAATCTTGGAAACTTCTTTCTGATCCAAATTGTCTTTTTTCTAGATTTTATAAGAGTCGCTATTATTCTTCCTCAGATATTCTTAATGCAGCTCTGGGTAGTAGACCATATTTTTCTTGGCGTAGTATCCTGTTTGGTAGGGAGCTGTTAGAATGAGGTATTAGAAAGAAAGTAGGAAATGGTCTCTCGATGAATGTCTGGCTTGAAGACTGGATTTTTTATGGTAGATATCGAGGCCCTTGGTTAAAAAATACTATATTAAACACTGATCTGATAGTATCAGATTTGTTGGATCATCATACTGGAGGTTGGAATATTCACACTTTGAAGCATCATTTTATGGATCAGGATGTGGATTTAATTTTGAAGATCAAACCTGTCACAGATATTCCCGACTTCTGGAGTTGGGAATTCAACAATTCTGGCTGCTACTCAGTGAAATCAGGTTCCTGGCTGGCTGACAAGATTAAAAATAAGGAACTTATTCAGTTAGCTTCTCAACGGCCTTCTATAAATTGTCTTAAGGAAGATATTTGGAAACTCACAATTCCAAATAAGATAAAACATTTTCTCTGGAAGGCTTTATCTGGTATTATACCAGTAGTAGATAATTTACTCAGGAGAAAAGTTTGTGTGGATTCAAGATGCCAGACTTGTGGTGCAGAAGGTGAAGATGGGAATCATGTTATGTTTACCGTCCATGCAGCAAGGTTGATATGGGCTCTCTCGGGTATTCCTATCACTACAAGAAAATAGGCGATTTGCGAGGGCAAGATTCGACGCAAAGTCGTCGCAAATGCGACGCAGATTTGCGACGTCGTTGCGTCGGTGACATTATGCGTCGAATTTGCGATTGCTAGACTTTTGCGACGTCTTGCGAGTATTTTGCGATGAGCAGTAATGCGACGTTTGTGCGAGGACCGGATTGCGACGATTTTGCGACAAACTAATTTGCGACGAACTAATTTGCGACGATTTTGCCACGAATTGGTTTGCGACGAAGTTGCGACGAATGATTGTGCGACGAATTTGCGACGAATTATTTTCCGACGGTTTTGCGACGTCCGTCTTTGCGAC
>OVAP01002967.1:0-17860 GCA_900406295.1 Aurinia saxatilis
AAGAAGAACCAAGGATTAAAACATGTTAAAAACGCAATATATCAACCACCCGATATGGATGCCCGATATGGAGCACCAGAAGATAGCTTGCTCGGAAACAAAATCTCTGTCTCACCATATCGGGCATTAATCTTTCTTTGATCTTATCTTCATCCCCTTTGGCCAAACTCTTATCATATCCTTTAAATAACTAGTAGCTGTCATTTTTATACCATAAGCTAGATTTTATCCTTATCTCGTTGAGAGAAAACCTCAAGAACTCTCTCCTCTTGTAAACCTTGAGATCTCGAGTTTAATGCTTAAAGATTTGATTTTTGTTTTTCCAAAATCATTTATCTTATTTTTATTATCTTTGATTATGATTTCTTCAATCATTTTCTGTGGATTTCTTGGTCATGAGTGAGTAGTCATATTATTGGTCTATGAGTAATGATAGATTTATGCATGAATAGGTTAGATCTTGAGTGAAAATGGTTAGTCTTCAAGGAAATCTAAACTCTAATGATCATTAATGCTTTTCTCACATGAGAGATCATGGAGGAATATTTAGGCTTCAATACACCCACAAGGTCTTTGTTGAAATGCTTGAATGAATTAGTGGTTTAGCTTTACCTTGGTTCACCTTAGCTTCTTATCTTATTAAAGCTGTCCCTTTTAGAGAGATCAATAGGGCATAGATCTTAGGCATCTTCTCATCTTGTTGTTTGGAAAGCTTGTATCCAAGACTTGCCTTGTGATTGTTATTTAAAGCTATCTCTTGTGGGAGACCAATGGAGCATACATCTTAGCTTCCATACAACAAGGTACTTGATGGTTGCTTGAATAGATGAGATGTCTTTGAATGCTTGTTTCCTTTAACATGTTAGTCATAGGTTCTTATTGCTTGTCTCTTGTGAGAGATCAATGGAGACTAGTTCTTTGTCATCTATTTTTGTTTCCAAATGGTTGGGACATGATATGATACTTGATTGAAATTAACATGTGTTTAGCTAATGTACACCTTGCATGCTCGAGAGAGAGTAAGGTACTTAGTGGTATATTGGACTCGTTCTTTAACTTAATCATCAGGTTGATGGTTAAGATCATGACACCAAAAGATTGGGTCAAGCTATACATAGTAGTCCTTTGCCTAAGATGGTTCCTCATTTGTGAACGACTAACCAATTACAAGGTCTTTTCTATTCTTGCATGATCGTTATTACCATTACCTGAAGGCCTAGATCATTCTCTTATCGAGTTTAGTTTGAATCTAGCTTCACTTGACTTGTTAGTCATTTTATCGTTTGTTTAATTTCTTGTTGGTACTTGTTTGAAACTCCTTGAATTGCTTTAGCATAGTAGAATTGTAATGTACTCAAAGTGCTGATCTCCTTCTTGTTTGGATTGATACCCAATCAATATACTACAAAGCTCTTTGGACACTTGTAGTCATAGCACCATAGGTCTTTGATATCTTGACTGTGACAAAGTCGACATCAATGGCCCGCGGAGTTAGTTGGGGAAACCTGGCTCGGTGCCTGAAGAGATAATCAGTCATTATCTCTGGAATAGGAAACCAGAGCAGGCGTCCGGTGAAAAAACGTTCGTAAAGAGTAAAGTAGCCTATTAGAGGGGAGTCGGCCCTATCATCAGGTTCGGGGACAAGCAATTCGACCTCGGCAGAGATGTTATAGTTCTCCCTCATCTCGTCTAGGGAATCATGGGTAGTCGACGATTGACCAAACAAGTAGTAGATGGGAGCAATCTTCTTTAGGCTAGTTTTCTTTTTTCCTTTCTTCTGGGCCGCCAATTTCGCTGCTTCCTCGACCTCTCCCAGTGGACCATAACCTTGGTAGTATTCATCGGCATCAACTATAACCAGCCTTTCCATTAGCTTGGTAGTCCTGATTTCTTGGTAAATCAGAAAAGTCTCATTGGCGCGTGAAGAAAGCCCTTCGTTAGCATCCTCGGCCTCTACCACCACATCATCCTAGGCTTCTCTTTCACTATCCATATCCAACGAGTCCTTTCCATTTAGTTCGTCTTCGGCCGGCCCCTCCTCGTCATCGTTCTCTGATTCACTTAGCACGATATGACGCAAGTGCGGAGTAGCATCGTATCTTCACCGATTGCATCCTCGCCGTCCGACAGTCTGATGTCATTCAACTGTTCGACATCGGCATCTGGTTGACCACTCCGCTCGGCGGATGAACCTACGACTAAGCGTTTGAACAAGCTCGGCTTCATAGCAACTCACGATTCGCCAGAACACAGATGAATAAACCCTACTTCTATGAAGATTCGCCGGAATATCGGTCCAATTCGCGGCGGTGCTCAACAAAACTATCCAAGAACCCTAGCTCTCTAAGCAAAAATGAAGATAGAGAACAAAGGATTTTACCTTTGAGTATGTTGTCACTTCACTCCTCACAAATGCAAAACGAGAAGTAAGGAGGGGAAGTGAGGATTTTATAGGAACTGAAGGAAAACCGAAACTTTTTTGTCTCGAGAAATGTGCGAGAAAACTGTTCACCTTCCAAAGATTTAGTCATTTTCAACCTCCGACTGCAAGCTCGGCATCACCTCACACGATTGTATCCAACCCTGCGAGCTTTTGGTGGGGCTAACTGTGGGGGTTACCTACAATCATAGGGTAACAGTCAAGGGAAAATGAGTAAGTCTTGGTCATGTAAGCCGATGTCATCTACTAAGGCAAGGCCTCGGCGACACATCTACTGAGGAATGCCGAGGATGTCTAACTAAGTCACTTCCTCGACACAATCTTCATTTGCATATGCCGAGACCATTAACTAGATTATGAGCTCAGGATTGTTCCTTACACTCGTGAAGCTGGGGACATAAGCCAGATCATGTCCTCGGCCAGTTTTATACCTTGTATATCATGCCGAGGAAATAGATTGAATCATTTCCTCAGCCCTTTCTTGTATGTTAGTGCATCATCACATAAGACATCTGGTAACGCCGAATAGACGGGCCGAACAATGCTCTAAACAGCCCAATACTTGTCAGAGGCCAAGAAGACCCAAGCCCAAATACCAAGTAGGACGAGCAAACATGAAGGAAAAGGGCAAGAAGGATGAGGAAGATACGAGAAGATGAATTTAACTTATTTATAAGTCGGCATAATCTTGTATCTATACCTCTATAGGTTAAACTTGTATGGTCATCTCTTTCCAAATTAAGGACCCTAAACACTTTTGCTACGAAAAAACGTTTTTTTTTACTAAAATCAATACAAACAGCTCTTCGCTTATCTTGTGTTTGTGTCCAATCAATTTGTTCGCGATTCCCTCGAAAAATCCCGTACAAATATTGATTGTGTGTTTTTACTCACACAATAAATAAATATATATATATATATATATATATTATAATAGTAACAATTACTGCGCAAAAATTATATAAGTATGCCTACTTGGCATATTTTATGATATTGTCGGTTTCGAATTTCTACTTCGCCCATATTGAAGAAGAAAAAGAAAGAAATTATTAACTGCAAACTGTCAAGTGCGTGGAGTCGTAGATGAGGATGCTCGTTCGCGTGAGGACATATATTGTGGGGTCCCAACATGTAGATTTGAATTTAAATATATTCTAAAGTTAGTTGAGATTCAGTTTCTAATACAATTATTGCTGTGTCCTTTCAGTTCTAATTTTCTATAAAGCAGTAATTATGTACGAATCATGCTGTAGCTTTAGTCTTAGAATTACAGTTTTTAGAAAAAAAATTATAGGAATTTTACCAATCAAATTGTTGGTTTATTTTCTCAACTTGAAACTTCACAAAAAAAAAAAAAAAAAATGCTGCTGGAGATAATAAATTCGTACTGTTTTATAATATGAGCTTTAAAAGTTGGTAACAATGGGATTTTGTTGAATCTTGTAAAATATAATATTTAAATAATGAATAATTAAATATTTTATACAGTAATAACTCAAATATTAAAATTAAATGATTCTTTTTTGTCAACTAAATTAAATGATTCTAAAATAACTAAATAATAGATACCAAAATAATTATTGACAATTATTTAAGATTACCTAATAAAAGATTAAGAATTTGTTGAATTTTATTTGTTGATCTATCCATAATCTTCATAGTTTCAATATTTTGGTTTATTTGTAAAATATCAATAGTACAATTTCAATCAAATTCTTAATCTTTGTTTTTTTAATTGAAACTATACTGTTGATATTGTACAAATAAACCAAAATATTGAATTTTTTCTTAAGAATTTGATTGATACTATACTAATGATATTTTACAAATAAACCAAAATATTCAAATAATACTAAAATTAAAGCAAAATACTTTGGTGGGGTTGGGTTAGATTTAATATAAAAAACTATAAATATGAATGATATTATGTTTAGCTACTCACAAACTTAGTAAAAATTATGAATGCATGTATATTTATTTGTGATATTAATCATTTATTAAACAACAAAAATTCAATATATATATATATATATATATATATATATATATATATATAAAAAACTATGAAGAGTATGGATAATTCAACAAATAAAACAGTTGGAATTGTTAATATGTATCCAACATCAGCACAAAAATAAAATCTTAAATACTAAAAAATATTACAAAGTAAAAGTACATTCTAACTTTTTGTCTTTTAGTGTTCTTTTTCAAATGGTAATTCTACAACCTCAATTCGCTAACACACACAAATAATTCTAACGAAATTCGACTGGATGATCCCATTTTTTTTTATCACAATTTGGTATATGACCTTGAATTATATTCACTTGTGAATATGAGATTCTCCGACCATTTTACCCCTGATTCCCAAATATAAACACTCCTTCAGACGTCTGACATAACTAACAGAAACCCACTTTCTTGCTTCTATTTGGTTTCTCTCTCTTGTTAAAACCATATCTCTCTATATTCTTCTTGACACTGAAAACGAGTGAAGAGAGAAGAACAAAAAACAAATTTCATTTTCTAGAACATTCAATTTGTTATTAATTTTCGATCACTCGAAATAGCTAACATCACCGGGTATGGATCAGAACGATACATATCATAAATCGGAATCTCTGATTAACGAAGTATGTTTCAGAGCCCGCAAATTTTAGTTATTTATATTCAGGGTTTATCTCATGTATATTTTGTCTTACTTATCGATCATGTCTCACTCGTTCTATCCTTCTCCCTCTCAATTTTGGAGGATCCGGTGAACCTACCACCGCGTTTGTCCTCCGTTGGAGAAGGACCCGTTGGACACAAGGTGAACGCATACCACTTCTACTGGCGTTTAAAGAAACATCTCGGCCACGCTTATTATGATAGATTTGGCCACTTCTGTTGTAGCAATGTAATCATGTCTGTATAGAACTATTATATTTCTTTACTAGCCATTACTACATGTATATGCCTATCTATTAACTTACCTTGAACCCACACATATTGTGGTTGATAGCATTATTCCTTGAGAGACATCATGAGTAAGACCTTACTTGGCTAGACGATATGGAACTTATCTTGGTGGACAATTTGGTGAAATTAATCGGTGCCGAGATTGAATTTGCTAGAGAAATGTTTTATGGTGGATGCACATGATTTTCTCAAACTTGTTTGTATTAATCTCCGAATGTTCAACTTGATATTCATTATATACCTATATTCGTTAAGCTTATCATGTCTAACATCTCAAGTTGTGCGTTAAAATTTAAATTACCTTACTACCTTAATAACAATTCTTAGCTATCAGGTCTATTATATGTGTAATTAGTTTTATACAGCGCTACAACAGATCTTAGTGACTGTACAAATTACAACAATATAACAATCATGTAGATAAACATCCAATTGTTTCTTTGTTTCTACAATGTGACTTGCATCTTCGGTAACTATCTAATTATACAAAAAGGTACTATTTATTAATTCACTAACATAACAATTACATGTCTACATTTATATAATCATAACTACCAAACATGTTATTGTTTACTAGGTTTTGTAATATGCTATATTAAAACTTCTTCAGTGTAATCTAACTACTATTTTTACTAACTATCTAGATGTTATATGCACCACTAAATCACAAACATTTGACTATGATATGAGACTATAGTATATTAGATCTTGTCAATTGCTCTAATCTGATATTCATCAAGTAGTTCGCACACTCCATATTGGACATCCTTATCTCATTGAAGTAAGAATCAAAGTCAGCCACCCTCAATGCTCTAGCTGCTTTGGAAACTAGAAAGCTCATACGCCTTGCCTTGAATATTGTCATAATGTTACGATGCACGTGAACTACACAAGCATCATGAGCTGACCTAGGGTAGACGTACACAAGAAGGATTTCACCACACATATTAGTTACATGATACCTTTAATCAGCTAAAACCGGGTGTATCAGATAACATACCTAATACAGATCTAACAAGTATTCTAACATATCTCATCACTCATTCTAAGTTATGGTGTATGTTGACCACTTTAAGGAGTCATCTCCCACACATTCCCTTGAATGCTTCCTCAAGGTTTATCCCATCAAAATATATCATCTCCTCTTCGGTAAACAACCCATCTCCCCTTCGGTAAATAACCCATCTCCCCTTTGGTAAATAACCCATCCCCCCTTGTTATGGTTGTTTGCTTTTATAGGAGACAATTCATCACCATCATACATGTCATTCCTTTGGGTTTATTTGACGTTAACACCTATATCCTCTGGTAACTTATCACTGTCAGTTGTTGGACCTCTACAACTATTTTCTGTCAGCTACATCAATACATAGACGATAGATAAAATGTTTATGTATACTTCTTAATTACGGTCTACATTTCACCTTGCCCATCTACAACAGATGATAAAGACATAGGCGACAAGGCATCGTCTGTCGACCAGCTTGATTAGTCATCTCTCACACACCCTTCGAATGCTTCTTGAAGGCTTAACACCGGTGCCTACATCATCTGGTAACCCAACGCCTTCAATCATTAGACATCCACCTTGTTTTTTCTAACTATTACACACATGAATTTTGTGTGGTTTATCTAGTTGTGAATGTTTTTTGGCCAATGATTTGTAAGACAATCTCGTAGGTCGTATGTTCGTTACTGCCCTCAAGCTTACTTGTTATGAGATTGAGAACTAAGCTTGAATGACGCTCGAGTAACCACCTCGTTAAAAACCTTAGAGAAGAAAACCGTTTAAGAAAAACCTTATTAAGGAAAAGAGTATGATCACCGAGATTTGGGGATTTATGATCGATGTCTCGTTGGTTGTATGATGAAATGTTCATGGTGGGGCATTGGTTCTCGTTAGAACTAAGTTGTTTGATCTACTAGGACCCACGGGACGACTTGAGTCGCGAGGTTGAAATGAGAACAATATTGCGGGCCATGATTGACAACTTGGCCCGCAGATCACGTCGAAGAACCTGGATCGTGGGCCATGATTAATAACTTGGCTCGCGGACCATGTAAAATAACTTGGCTAGCGAGCCATGCTTGATCGCTTGGCTCGCGATTGAATTGGTGAGTGTCTCCTCTGGCCATGTCATTGATTCTGGACCCAACTGATCGTCGAAAAATCAAATTAGCTTTGTCGAGGATCTGGTGGGACCCAACACTGGAATTTGGCGCGCGGATGACGACATGGAAGCTTCACATGGGCCACGCAATGAAAGTTAGCCCTTGGATGACGACGAAGAAGCTACCCACGGGTCAAGCAGTGAAAGTTGGCCTACGGATGACGACGAGGATACTCCCCGCGGGCCACACAATGAAAGTTGCCCCACATATGCTTGTTGACGGCTATCCCGCAAGGCAATTTTCCTTAATTGGTTTACGGGACGGTTTCAATGCATACATTTAATTTCGTGTGGGTCCAAATTCGCGTCCGAGAGTTCAATTGAGACTTTCCTCGAGATAGGAAGGCTTTGATCGGGACCCACAAGGTAACTGAGCATACAAAAATGAATGGATCAAGCTCGATGGTTGTGGGGTCGGTTTACACCCCGAAGTTTGATAGCACAAAATGGTTAAGTTTTTTTTTCCACAAAACCCGGTTATGGCCCACAATTTGGATATCAATCCAAATTATCGAGCATTGCAAGGATGATTGCTCACAACCATTGAGCAATCATCGTCCTTATTCGTCTAAACAAGCGTAAAATCAAGTTTGATGAGTGGCATGTATACTCGGAGTTTTGATGAGCTCGACCGGGATGATCCCGCGGAAGTCAGAGACTGACTACGAGCTCAGTGCTGCTAGGGCATCCGCCGACAAGTTTTCGGATTGTGGGATCCGGGTTAAAGTAAACTTGTCAAAACTGGCAGCGAGAGTTTTAACGACTTCCAGGTATGCCTCCATCCGATCGTCACGAGCAGAATAATCCCCGTGAAACTGATTGACGACGAGGTGCGAGTCGTAGAAAGCATGGAGTCGTCTGATTTCCCTTCCGCAAGCGAGTTGCAATCCGGCGATGAGAGCCTCATATTCTGTTTCATTGTTAGAAGTTTCAAAGTTTAAACAGAAGGATTGTTCGATGAGTTCTCCGTTCGGCGCAGTCAGGTAAATGCCGATCCCAGAGCCCTGTTTGGAAGATTATCCGTCAGAATGTAGGGTCCAGGTGGGACACCGCTCTTGTATATGAGAGTGGACCTGCTCGGTAGGCTTTGCCGACGTTACAGCCGAGCTTTCGGGTTCATCATATGCTGAGGTGGAGTCGTCCTGGGCTGCCGAGGTGACGTCTTCGATAGTTTCCGTGGAAGTATTTGGGGGTACTTCCTCTGCGAAGTCGGCGAGGATAAAGTCGGTGAGGACCTGTGCTTTAGCTGCAATTCGCGGTCGGTATTCGATGTCGTAATCGCTGAGTTCAATGGCCCACTTGGCGAGACGTACGGACTGACTTGGACTGTATAAGATCGAGCGTAGTGGAAATGTGTTGATACGATGATGGTGTGAGATTGGATGTAAGGTATGAGTTTTTTTTGCTGAGACGATGACAGCGAGAGCGAGTTTCTCCATCAAGGGATAGCGTGTCTGCGAGCCGATCAAGGATCGACTAACATAAAACAATGCTCGTTGCTTATTTCCATCTTCTCTGATAAGGGCGCTGTGACAGCTGTCGCCGAGACCGCAATATACAGGAATGAGGGCTCTCCATCTACCGGCTTGGACAGGACTAGAGGATTCTTTAAGTACTCCTTCAGCTGTTGAAAGGCGGTTTTGCACTGGTCAGTCAATTCTATAAGTTTTATGTTTCGCAAGAATTTTGTAGAAAGGGAGGCACTTATCTGTTGATCATGAGATGAAGTGGTTGAGGGCTGCCACACGTCCTCTGAGCCGTTGTACGTGCTTCGCTTTTTTAGGCGAGGGCATGGAATCGATGGCTTCGATCTGTTTGCGATTAGCCCCGATTCCGCACTTGGTGACTAAGTAGCCTAGTAACTCGTCTGATTCTACCCCGAACCTGCACTTGGTCGCGTTGAGCTTCATGTTGTAAGTGTTAAGTTCCTAAAAGCATTCGACAAGGTGTTGCGCGTGATCGTCGGCCTTCAGGGACTTGACGAACATATCGTCGATGTAAACCTCCATGATCTTGCCGACCTGTTTTCGAAACATCTTGTCGACCAGATGTTGGTTTGTGGTTCCGGCATACTTCAGCCCGAATGGTATAACCTTATAGCAGTACTTCAGCCCGTGGTCTTCTCGCGATCGTCAGGATGCATAAAGATCTGGTTGTAGTCGGAGAAAGCATCCATGAAGCTTAGGAGTTCGTTGCCGGCGGTAGCCTTTACGAGATGATCGATATGAGGGAGTTGGAAGCTGTCCTTGGGACATGCTTTATAAAGATCCATGAAGTCCACGCATACTCGCCACTTCCCGTTCTTCTTTTTGACGACTACAAGATTGACGATCCAGTCTGGAAATTTGGATTCCATTATGGAGCTGACCTTAAGCAATCGTTCAACCTCGGCGTTGACTGCCTCAGGTTGTTCATCTCCTAGCATGTGTCTCTTCTGTTTGACATGTTTGAACGAAGGATCGACATTGAGCTCGTGGCACGCCGTCTTCATGTTGATGTCGGGCACATCCTCGGCTGCCCAGGCGAATGTATACACGTTCCTCTTGAGGAGTTCGATGATTTGCTACCGAAGAGGATCCTTTAGGGTGTTGCCTATGTCCAGGCATCACAATGGATGTTTGTCATCGATGCAGATAAATACTACGAAGTCTTCGCCTTTGGATCTGTTGCTAGACTCCACGACCTGTAAATTCTATAAAGCAATCGACAGCTTTTTGTCGTCATCATGGTCTGCTCGGCTTTTCTTTACCTAGGCCGTTGGCCTATGATCGGTCACCGGTTGTCGAAGTTTGTGCTCGTCCAAAAGACACACTCTGGACTTCTGTTGGCTTCCCCTGATCGTTCCAACTCCCATCGGTTTTGGGAACTTGATGCACATGTGGTAGGGGGACGGGACGGCTCGCATATCATTCAAACAAGGCGTGCCGAGTATTAAACTGTAGATAGCTGGATGGTCGGCAACTGAGAAGTAAAATTTTTTTATCACATCCAGTGCTTAAACTGGCAGTTTGATTGTTCCCAGTGTCATGGTTGTTTCGCCCGAAAAACCTGTCAATGGTTTCGGGCTTGGTGTGATGTCAGTAAGGGGGATGCTCTTACGCTAAAGAGTTTATCGGAATATTACATCCACCGTACTTCCTGTGTCGATGAGGATCCGAGCGACTTCAAAGTTGTTGATGACAAGCTCGATCATTAGGGGTCATTATGGAGATGAACGATCCCTCTTGCATCTCTCGCTTCGAATGACACGTTGTAATCTGGAATTTTGTGATCGGCCACCACTCTTAAGACAGAATCAGCTTGTCGCTGGAAGGCTTTGATAGATGAAACCGTATCAAAACAATATTGAGATCCTCCCATGATCATGTTGAGCCGAGGCCGAGGGCCTCATTACCGATCATAATCGTCGTCTCTGTCGCGTTTCGCTGGGTCGTTCTGTTGCGGGGCGGGGCGAGGTTCTTCTTTCTTCAGCCTTGCGAACTCTTGAACGCCGAAATCACCTAGTTTTCCCTCGGCCAGACACTTGGCTAGAAGAGCTCCCAGTACTTTGCAGTTCGCCGTGCTGTGTCCCTTGTTATGGTGGATGTCGCAGGAGGCGTTCTCGTCGTAGGCGCTATGAAGAAGCCATTGGTTGAAGCAACCTCGTCCCCGGCCACCCGTTCGGCCTCCACCTCGTCCACGACCTCGGCCAGAACCTCTTCCGGGAGTATTCTCGACGTAATTGCACTCATCGCCTTCGGGGTATTCCAGAAGGTAATTGTGAGCACCTTCTGGTGGTGCCCCCTAGTGGTTTATGTAGCTGCCATTCACTGTTTTTTTTCGGCTCGTCGGTTGGGAAGTTTGGACGGGCGGTCTTGCTGATCGTCCGTGTATGGCTTAGAGAGATAACATCTCCTCTTCATCCGCTATGTAACCTATTGCTCACTGAAGAGCTTCCTGGACAGTGGTTACGGGGCGTTTTGCGAGGGATCGTCTAATTTTTTCAGTGAACAGCAATGCTTGCTTCAAGGCTTCAAGTGTGGCCTCATACCCCACACCGTCGACATGAGTAAGGATTGACTTGAACCTAATTATAAAATCACAGAGTGATTCGTTCTGACCTTGTCGGATGCTCCAAAGGTCCTTCCCGGTAGGGTCTGATCTTGCTAGTATGATATACTGTGCCAGGAACTTGCTTTGTAGGGTGTTAAAGTTCCCGACTGAGTACGGGTCAAGTTTGACGAACAATCATAGAGCTGGTCCGTCAAGATGCTCGGAGAATAAAAGGCAGATTTCAGCATCACGCTATCATGTGGGAACTTGGCTCAGTTCATGGTGACATGGAAGGCTGCGAGGTGAGCTTTAGGGTAAGTGCGTCCTTGAAATATAGGGATATTTTCATCTTCCCTGGATCAGGGATGTTGATTGTTGTGATTTCAGGAGTAACCGAGGTTTTCCTGACTTCTTCTAGCATTCGATCGATCGTTGGAGCTGAGGATGTGGCCTGGTGGACCCGCGTCTGGACTACTTTGAACCCTTCCTAGGTTTTAGCGAACAGTGCCCTCATCTCGTCCAGTTCGGCACGGATATTGCGATGCTTGGCCTCCCCGTAAGGGTCGTGTCCTCATCGATAAGCATATCCTCGATGACTTCAGCCTCTGATCCAACCTCATTCTCCGTTAGAACCGAGAACAACCTCATTGCCCACATCGACTCCATCCTCGGCATTATGATTCGTCCGGATCCCCTGGCCATCATTGGGATGCGAGCCTTGCTCACGTTCGGTTTGGTGAACCTTGACCCTCTTAGGGGTAGGTGTTCCTCATCTTATGGGAAGAGGAGGAAGCCGACTTGGATCCGCCACACAAGATGTGTTAACGGGGGTGTGGAAACCTTCTCCGTAGAAATCTAACCAATTTCAAGCATTGGTTGGGACTTGTCTGGGAGGCTTACGAGTCCCTCAGATCTGGGTGGCAATAGTGGTCAGCTGGTTGAGGATTCCAAGGTTTGTATCTTCCTACCGTGCGTCTCTTGATTTAAGGTCGGAAATGGTCGCCATGACAGCTTCTGGGTCAACCTCGGTTCGAGAAACCCCCTGCTCGTCTATGATAGTTCGCGTGATGGTGAAGGCTGAGTCTTGTTCCTCGGGTTGTTGTTGGTGGTTTCCATCGGGAGTTTGTCTTCGCCGGCCATCTTCATCCCTTAAAAAATTAGGTTTGTGGCAAAGTATTCGGGTACCCACAGTCGGCGCCAAATGGAGTGGGTAAGAACACACACTATTAATACTTGTTCGAGATTCTTCGGGGGGATCATGAACAGATCGATTCAGACACACACACAATATAAGTGAAGAGCTTTATCGATTATTGAATTTAGAGAACGTCTTTCGTAGCATAAGTTTTTAGGGTTTTAGGCCATAAAGAGATGATCAGAAAAGTTTAACCTAAAGGGTATATTGTGGGGTCAAATATCCCCACCTATGATCACAAAGTAATAGTCGAGGGAAAATGACTAAGTCTTGGTCATTTAGGCCAAGGTCATTCACTAAGGCATGACCTCGGCGACACATCTACTGACAAATGCCAAGGAAGTCTAACTAAGTCACTTCCTCATCACAATCTTCATTTACACGTGCCGAGACCATTGACTAAATCTTGAGTTCGACATTGTTCCTTACACTCGTGAAGCCAATGACATAATCCAGGCCACGTCCTCGGCTAGCTCTGTACTTTATACTTTATCCGAGAAAATAGAATGAATCATTTCTTCGGCCTAGTTTTGTCTACTCCTGGAGGTTGAGCTCATCATCACAAATGGCATCTGGGAATGGAGAATAGTTGGGCGGAACGATACTCTAAACAGCCCAATAGCTGTCAAAGGCCGAGAGAACTAAGCTCAAATAACAAGTAGGACGAGCCGACCTGAAGGGAAAAGACAAGAAGGATCAGGAAGATAATGCAGCCCATTTATCCATGCAAACTTCTGATTCGTTATGCTCTGACTTAATTGTCATCATCCTAGACGCCAATGACAATTTCAACAGCCTTTCTCTATATCCCTCACAGAGAGGTTCATTTGCAGAATCTAACATATCATAGAATCTCCTTACCTCTATGTTTGGTTCCTCTACACTAGTATTAAATGCAGCAGTAGTTTCATGAAATGCATCAGTTACCATGTCATGAAATTTATTTCTATCTAGATCATTTTCATACCCGTATTGATTCGACTGATCATTATATTGACCTTCATAATTCTGATCATTCATACGTTCATCTCCAAGTTCATTATGCCTACTTGATGAAGTACCAGGAACATTAACAATAAAATCTCCACCATGGATATACCACACATAATAATTTGGCAAAACCTCCCGGGTGATCAAATTATTTGAAATAGTATCATGATGCTTACAAGGAACATTCTGACACTTAACGCAAGGACAAAATATTTTGATATCGGTACTGTAACTTTGTGTGAACTGTCGCTGATAATTAGTTGCTTGCGTCAAAAATTGTTGAAGCCCATCCTTGTACTCCTGCCGCATTTCACGGGATTCGACTGATCATTATATTGACCTTCATAATTCTGATCATTCATACGTTCATCTCCAAGTTCATTATGCCTACTTGATGAAGTACCAGGAACATTAACAATAAAATCTCCACCATGGATATACCACACATAATAATTTGGCAAAACCCCCCGGGTGATCAAATTCTTGTAAATAGTATCATGATGCTTACAAGGAACATTCTGACACTTAACGCAAGGACAAAATATTTTGATATCGGTACTGTAACTTTGTGTGAACTGTCGCTGATAATTAGTTGCTTGCGTCAAAAATTGTTGAAGCCCATCCTTGTACTCCTGCCGCATTTCACGGGTTTCTGGATCTTGATGGTTGTACATCCATGCCCGAACAGTATAAACATCATGTTCCCATGAAAGCGCTCCAGTATAGATATCCTCGATCAATCTATACAAACTTCAGAAGTTTCACTCTAAAAAATCTAAGTAAAAACCTTTTTTTTCTACACTAGTTTTTTTTTTTTTTTTGATGTTTTTTTTATGATTTTCATCTCAATATCTCGGCTTTCTATATATAGAATTTCTTATTTGACTGATATGGATTTGCTATGCATTCGCTACGGATGTGCTTCAAACTTGCGATGCACTTGTGACATATAAGCATTTATGTCAGACCATTAAAATGTTTTTCTACCCACTTACCGTTGTAACTACCAAAACAAGCAAATGCGTCGTAAATTTTCTTCTGATTTGCGACGGCATGTTGGTGCCTCGCAAATACATAGCAAATTCCGTCGCATATCATACTCCTTCATACCCAAGCAATGGCGTCGCAATTTTGCGACGACACTGCGACTAACTTTCATTTCCACGCAAATGCATCGCATATACCTCGCAATATTACGACGACGTTGCGACTAATTCGTTCTTTTAACGAAAATCCGTCGCAACCATGTCGCACATTTGCGACGTTTTTTTGCCGTCTCAAACGCTGTATTTTCTTGTAGTGGAAAAAGATGCTCAAAATCCTTTTGATGTAGGTCAGTGCGACGTCTCCAATAGAACAAAGCTCAACTCCTTCATACTAATAACATTAATGATCGCAGGTGGGAACAAGGCTTCAAAGTTAACATGACGAAATTTTGGGGAATCATTTGCGGTTAAAATCTGTTAGATTGGATCATCACAACAGAGGAAGTACTGGAATTTAAGCAAGTACCACTTGACATACAAATTTCACTCGTGGCAACTAGATTTAGAGGAAAAACTGCTACATGGTGGCTTCAAATTAAAGGAAATCGAGCGTAGTTAGCTGTTAAGAGAAACTTCATAACCACATTTAAGTACAGTTTTTGATGTTCCATTTTATATGGTCTTATATCTTTCTTTTTTTGTCAAAATATTAACCTTTTATTAACGTGTAACCCACAGTATCAAGAGCATAAAGCTCTTTTTGCTACACTATCAGCCTCAGTATTTTCCAATCTAGGACTAAAGGAAAATGTGATATGCTTGAACCAAATAGACAAAAGCCTAATTTCGAGAAGCAAGCTATGGATGTCACTTTGGGACTCCCTTTGGTTGAGGAGTTTCATCAAGGTTTGTGAGTCAGACCGAATTCCATAACCTAGCTCATGTGCACGCTTCAATGTTAGAATAACAGCCCAGGCCTCGGCTGCTAAGACCGAGAACAAACTGGTCCTAGTTTCCCCTGTTTCACTTAGTACCGTATTCTCCAATGTTTTGAAGACATAGCCCATTCCAAAAACTAGGGTCTCCTGTTTCCAGGCTGCGTCAGTATAGCACAGATGACCTGCAGTTGGAAGTGGAGCTATCATAGTGTGGACCAACGGCTTTCTCTGTTTTGGGAGTGATGTTTGTGCCTCCTGCCATGCCCTTGCGTCTGTGATAACTTTTTGGATTAATTCCGAAGCTGAGAAATCTCTGGCTTCAAAAATAAGTTGGTTGCGTCCCATCCAAAGTACCCAAGCTATGCCTGCAAACAGAGCTGTGTTGCTCACCCCACAAGGGGGTTGACTAACCGCAGAAGTTGCCTTGTTTAAGAAGCTCCTAACTGTGTCATTAGAGTCAAGAAGAAAATTGGTTATGGGATCTATCCGCCACACCTGAACAACTAACGGGCAGTGAATGAGGACGTGGTCCACTGTTTCAATTTCGCCACATCTTTTACATCTAACATCCTGAACCTGCACTCCTCTTCTCATACGTTTATCTCCGACTGGTAAAGCTCCCACCATTGCCTTCCAAAGGAAAGACTTTATCTTGGGTTGAATGCGAAGTCTCCAGATGCGTTTTTGCCAATTGAAAGATTGGAAAGCCGGAGAGACTTGTTGGATGGAACTAATTCCATAACCTGTCTTGGTAGTATAGTCGCCTTGCTTAGTGAATAACAAGACTCTTTTATCTTCATGTCGTATAGTACCCAACTCCAGTTTCCTAAAGAATCTAGTTATTCACTAACCAGAATACCCCCGCAGCCATGTGAAAGGGAGGAGGGAGCCACGCAGTCCATAAAATTAGTCAAATGACAATATTTTCCCAATACTACCCGAGAAAAAAGGGCCTCAGGATGTTGATAAATTCGCCATGCCAGTTTGGCCAAGAGCATCATTAAATGTCTCGACATCACGAAAACCCAACCCGCCAGCATTTTTGGGAACCTTTCATTTGTCCCAGGCCACCGATCTCGTCTTATGTTTATCCGGGTTGTCGTCCCACCATAAACGGGTTAGAACAGATTGAATCCGTTTACATAAAGAGATAGGTAACTTGAAGCAAGTCATCGCATTGTTAGGCATTGAAGCTAGCACTGATTTGAGTAGGACCTCCTTACCGTCTGATGAAAGTCGACGAGATGCCCAACCATGTCCTCGTTGTCGAATACAGTCAACAATGGATGTAAATATATTTTTTTTTTGTCGACAAAAATATTCCGGTAACCCTAAATATTTTCCGATACCCCCTTCCTTGGATATTTCAAGCTCTCGCTTAACCCTACTACGGCAACTTCAAGGCATCTTGGACGAGAACATAATGGAAGATTTCTCCAAATTGATGACTTGTCCAGAAGCCATACCATATTTTTGTAAAATCGCCTTTAGCGTTGAGCATCTATGGGAGTCCGATTTACAAAATAACATGGTGTCATCTGCAAAAAGAAGATGATTCACACATGAGCTGCCTCGTGCTACTCGTATTCCTTAAAGCGAGCCATCATCTTGGGCATTGCGACATAAACCTGAGAGAACCTCCGTACACAATATAAATAAGTATGGTGAAAGCGGGTCACCTTGTCTATGGCCTCGGGTGGGGGTTACTCTTCCTTGCGGGCTACCACTGATCAAGAAAGAGTAAGAAACTGTAGAGACACACTCCATTATCCATCTTATCCCTATGTCATGGAAACCATTTTTCAGAGAACTCACTGTAGCAAGCTTCATTCAACCCAATCGTAGGCCTCGCTCATATCAGTTTTAACAGCCATGGCACCGTGAACTCTAGCTCCCAGGATCTTGAGATAATGAAGCGTTTCATGTGTGATGAGTACATTATCAGTAATAGCTCTATTTGGTACAAACGCCGTTTGGTTCTCCGAAATCAGATTCGATAAGATAGGTTGCAGCCGTTGCGTGAGGATCTTGGCTACAATCTTGTAGGTAAATATTACATGGAGCAATGGGGCGATAGTCTGGAACTTTACGCGGGCTTCGTGATATATTGCGTTTTTGACATGTTTTAATCCTTGTTTTTTCTTTGT
>OVAP01002968.1:0-17855 GCA_900406295.1 Aurinia saxatilis
TGTGATGAAAAATCTTGAATCCAAATCTTAAAATAATAAAGCAAAAAAAAACAAAATGAAGAACAAAATGAAGAACAAAGAGAATGAAAAACAAGAACAAAAAGGGAAGAGAGATGTGGAATTCCTACGGGAAGGTCTTCGTATGACACAATCAGTAAAGTACTTAAGACTGGTTATGCATTGTCATTTCACTTGTTTGCCTCCTTTTTCCTCATATCTTCATTCCAAAGCTTCAATCTATACTCCAATGCATTAAGCACCTGTTAAGACTCTAAAAAAACCAAAAGACTCGAAAAACAAAGGAAAATCAAGTGTTAAAAGATGTAAAAATCGCAATATATCACAAACTCCTCCACATCTTCATACATTCCTATTGCGGTGAGGAACTCCTTTGATAGAAACCGAGTTGGAGCGAATTTGATCCTTCCCAAAGCATCATATCGGTCTTTCTCCTCATCACTCCATTTGGGAGAATCACGAGGTGTCAAAGTAAGTTGAGGCATAACCGCTTCTCTTTCATTTCGTTTGGAACCTCCTTGTGATGAGCCACTTCCTCTAGTTACCTTTCTCTTGTTCATCTTCCTACAAGAGTAGATGAGAGACTAAGGGCCAACATAACAACCATTCACACTCCATTTCAATCACCAAGAAAGAAAAAACACCACATTACACAAAAGGGACCAAGATATTATCATTGCAATTGCAAAGAAATTTTTGCCCAAATGTGTGTAGGTTTCCACAAGTCACTACATTCTATCGATAATACCAATCAAGAGAATCAATCAAGCAAACCAACAAACAAGAATCAAACTTTTTCCCCAAAATCATCAAATTTTCGTCACTATTCATGGGGTGTTCCAAAAATCTTCACAAACATCAAATTCTCTATCAATAACACCGAATTCTAGCAAGGGAATCAATACTATACCCATAAGCAACTCCTAAACACTCACAAAGACTCAATCCACGTAGAGAATCATTAAACCCAAACCTTGGAGATACTTCTAATTGAGAGAGTTTTAGAGATTTACCTTCAGATTCTTGATGAATGATTGATAGAGAATGAATGGGGATGCAAATTAAGATGAAAACACAAGCTTTTGAGAGAGAATTTTGGAGAAAATTTTCAGTTTCAAAGGGGGAAGAAGGGAGGAGAAGTCTATGGGGAAGAAGGAGACATAAAAAGTTAATACAATTTATATATATATATATATAAGTCCGTGCGTCTGGCATCGGGTCCCCCACATCGGGTGTGACCCGATGCCAACGACACAGGAACATGGTCATTTTGAGTGCAAAAATGCGTCTGGCATCAGGTCTCCCACATCGGGTGTGACCCGATGCCAGCGACACTTACCTCTCCTTGGCTTGTTTTCTCCATGGTTCTTCCCTCTAGACTCCCCCAAGCCTAGTTCATTTGGTCCACCAAATGCTTAGGTCCCCAAATGTGCTAAAAATCTAAAAGAAAAGGTAAATTTGAAGGAAAACGAAATATATATACAAAGATAGTCATGAGATTGCCTCTCAAGTGCCCTTGTTTAATGTCCTTAGCTTGACCAAGCAAAAAGGATACTAGACCGTAAGAGGGTCGGAAAGAGGAATCGTCTCACCATCTATAATCGTCACATTGGCGAGATAAGGCTTGAGCCGATGACCATTGACCGTAAAAGGGTCTCCTTGTCGGTTCTCGAATGTGATTGCACCGTAAGGCATTACCTCTTTAATCTTGAATGGACCTGACCATTTAGACTTGAGCTTGCTCGGAAACAACTTATACCTCGAGTTGAACAACAAAAACAAGTCTCCCTCCTTGAAATCCTTAGGCACAATTTTCTTATCATGCCACGCCGTAGTCCGTTCCTTGTAAATCTTGGAGCTCTCATAAGCATTGAGCCTTAGCTCGTCTAGCACGTTTAAGTCCAATAACCTCTTCTCTTGAGCTGTCTTGATGTCAAAGTTCAATGCTCGAACAGCCCACATAGACTTGTATTCAAGCTCAAGAGGTAGATGATATATCTCATATTTTACCGGTTTTTATCATAATAAACCTATACTTATATTTATTTTAGAGTCTATATTACTATTATTAGAGTCCAAAAGAGTCATTTTAGGTGCATGGACGAGTTTTGGAGCTTTGGAAGGATCTAGAAGGTTTATGGAGCAAAAGCTTGGAGAGGCGAAAAAGGAAACAGATAAAAATGGAAGTTTCATATGGGAGTGTTGATCGACACCTTACGGATATTCAGCCACTTCCCATAAATCTCAAGACCAAGATTTTCCCCTAATTTTCTATAATAATTTCTTAAACCTAAAATTCGTTATGAACCTTATATATACTTTTCTACAACCATTGTTTAGGCTCATACAATATTCATATTTTCTTAGAGTTTTGTAAGGGAGAATATTTCTCTAAACCCTTTTAATTTTCTATTTGTGTATTATTCAGATTATTTTTCTATTGATTTGCATGATGAATTGCTTAGTTATGTCTGAGTAGTTTGTTAGTTAGGTTTAGGGTTCTTAAACTTGATGATTTTTTGTTTACCATAACTTAAATTATGTACCATAGATTTAACTCTTCTCTTAGGTTGTTCTTAATGCTATGATTTAGGTTGGCCGTCTAGAGTTTAGATTATAGGGAATTTATTATGCATCAGAGTGCTAATAAATTGCTGGAACAGATTTAAGGGAGCTAGCTATCTTCTCTAAAAAAGATTTGGTGTAGATTTGCTAGTGAACAAATTGAATAGGTTTGATAATGCTAATTTGAATTCATAGGATTTCTCAGCGAGAGTTGGTTGTTCTAGGGTTTAAATTAAGCTACTAAGTCTCAGCGAGATTTGGATTTGCTAGATAGATTGTTCATGTTCAAGAGCTAAAGGTTTCATAATTTTTGTACGTAGGGTGTCGATTGGAACCACATCAGTGTCGATCGACACTGTCCGCAGCATTGGTCAGAATTGATTCTTAGTTTAAGTTTCCAAAGTCTAGCGTTTGTTTAAACTGATAAAAACCTTTTAAAAATTTACCTAGTGTCTGCCTACAGTAGAAAACACTAAAACCAATTGCCTTGCATTTATTTAGAATTTATTAAATTAGTTTGCATATTTATTTCGGTCTTTCGGTCTTTGTGGATTCGATCCTTAAGTACTATAACTTATTAGTTGATGTGCACTTGCAGTTAGAATTACATAGGGCAAACTTTGTGTATCAATAGATGACAAGACTTCCCATATATAAGATTGAAAGGAGTTGTACCAATGGGTGTTTTGAAAGCGGTTCGATATGCCCAAAGTGCATCATCAAGCTTATTACTCCAATCTTTTCTTGTTCTTGAGACCATCTTCTCTAAGATTGACTTGATCTCACGGTTTGAAAGCTCGACTTGACCGCTAGTTTGAGGATGATATGGTGTAGCAACCTTGTGATTGACCTCGTACTTCTTTAAGAGGTTCTCGAAAACCTTGTTGATGAAGTGACTTCCTCAATCACTAATGACTACACTTCGCACACCAAATCTCGAGAAAATGATCTTCTTAGAGAGCTTGATCACAACTTTAGCATCATTTGTTGGACTAGCAATAGCCTCAACCAATTTAGAGACAGTCAACCGCAACTAGAATGTACTGGTTGCCATAAGAAGAAGGGAATGGCCCCATGAAGTCAACACCCCATACATCAAAGATCTCAACCTCCAAGATAAAGTTTTGTGGCATCTTGTTCCTCTTGCCAATGCTACCTCGTCTTTGGCAAGAATCACACTTGGAGACAAACTCTTGTGCATCTTTAAACAAAGATGGCCACCAAAAACCGGCTTGAAGTAGAAGCTGTTTTGAAACTAGCGAAGTGTCCACCATAACTAGATCCATGGCAATGATACAAATTTCCCTCCACCTCTTCGTGAGCAAAACATCTTCTAAAGATTTCATCCTTGCACCACTTGTACAAATAAGGCTCATCCCAATAGAAATGGACTACGCCTTTCAAGAACTTCTTCTCGGCATGCTTGTCGAATGATTGAGGTATAACACCTCGGACCAAATAGTTTGCATAGTCGACATACCAAGGAAATGAAGGAGATGACTCTAGGGCATAAGCTTCATAAAAATGGAGAGACACTTGAGGAGAAGTAAGATCGAAGGGAATACTCTCCTCAGTCCTAATCCGAGATAGATGATCGGCAACTCCATTCTTGATCCCTTTCTTATCAACCAACTCTACATCAAACTCTTGGAGGAGCAAAACCCACCTCAATAACCTTGACTTAGCATCCTTCTTGGTGATATGGTACCGTAAAGTCGCATGATCCGTGTAGACTATCAACTTTGACCCAACAAGATAGCTCCTAAACTTCTCAAAATCAAACACTATAACCAAGAACTCCTTCTCAGTAGTGGCATACTTCACTTGAGCATCATCCAAAGTTCTACTAGCATAATAAATGACATGGAGTTTTTTATCCTTCTGTTGGCCAAGAACCGCACCAACCGCGTAGTCACTTGCATCACACATGATCTCAAAAGGAAGAGACCAATCCGGAGGTTGAACTATTTGAGCTAACATGAGAGCTTCTTTGATCTTCACGAAAGACTCTTTGCAAGACTCATCAAACTCAAATGGCACATTTTTGCATAATAACCTTGTGAGGGGCCTAGCAATCTTCGAAAAATCCTTAATGAACCTTCGATAGAACCCGGCATGCCCAAGAAACTCTGAATCCCTTTGACATTCATTGGTGTCACAAGACTACTCATTACTTCTATCTTTGCCTTGTCAACTTGGATCCCATCTGTGCTAATCCGGTGGCCGAGAACTATACCATCTTGAACCACGAAATGGCACTTCTTCCAATTAAGAACGAGATTTGTTTCCTCACACCATTGATGGACCCTACAAAGATTAGACAAACAAGCACCAAAAAAATATCCAAACACCGATAAATCATCCATAAAAACTTCCATAACCTCCTCGATTAATTTGGAAAATATAGCCATCATGCATCTTTGAAAAGTAACAGGGGCATTGCATAAACCAAAAAGCATTCTCCTATATGCATATGTCCCATAAGGGCATGTGAATGTGATTTTTTCTTGATCATTTGTATGAATAGGGATTTGAAAGAAACCCGAATATCCATCTAAAAAGCAATAATAAGGATGATTTGCAAATCTTTCTAGCATTTGATCAATGAATGGCAATGGAAAATGATCTTTTCTAGTAGATGCATCCAACTTCCTATAATCTACACACATTTTATGACCGGTTACTAACGACTTGGTATCAATTCATTAAGTTCATTAGCAACAACGGTAATGCCTCCTTTCTTAGGGACAACATGAATTGGAGAAATTATGCCCGCATCTAGCAGTTTAAGAATCTCTTTCCTCACTACATCCTTGAGGTTCCTCCTTTGATGTTCAATGGAAGTCATTGATTCATTTTCCAAATGGATTCTATGCATGCAAAAAGATAGAGAAATGCCTTTTATGTCATCTAAAGAGTAACTTATGGCTTTCCTATATATACTTTCTCAATTCTACTAAAAGCATTCATTCCTCATCCTCATGCAATGCATCATTGATAATGACTGGATAAGTGGAGTTAGGGCCTAGGAAAACATACCTTAGCACTTGTGGGAGAGGTTTGAGGTCGATTTTAGGAGCATTGATCTCGCTCCAAGGGTCGGTGGCTTCATCATGTGCCGAGCATACGTGTTGTGCTTTTAAAACTCCATCCTTCTCAAGTTGCAAGAATTCCGACTTCACCATGCTTTCACAATCATCCAAGAGCTCTTCATACATCTGAGAATCGTGAGGTAAGAAGCCATACTCATCCTTGTCACAAACCAAAGCAACTTCCAAAGGATCATCCATCAAGATTTCTCCTTCCATGTCTCCTTCCAAGATGTCGTTTATCTATATCCAAAACAATTTTTCATCGATGGTCGGTTGCTTCATGATAGCTTGAAGGTCGAATTCAACACGCTTATCCCCAAGTTGAAGACCGATTTTCTTTCCTCTCACATCTATCAAGGCTCCCGCGGTAGCTAAGAAGGGACTTCCTAAGATCAAGGGGTCTAACGGATCTTCGTCCATTTCCAAAACTACAAAGTCCGTTGGGACATGGAAATTACCAAGCTTCAAAGGCAAATCCTCAATCAAACCACTGGGGTATCGAATTGATCTATCCGCAAGCACCAAAGATATCTTGCTAGGACTAAACTTGGTGATTCCGAGCTTGATAGCAATAGAGAGGGGCATCAAATTCACACTTGAACCCAAATCACATAAGCTCTTACTAAAAACCATCTTCCCAATGGAGCAAGGAAGTATGAATGAACTGGGATCCTTGAGTTTACTAAGGATAGCATGTTGAATGATTGAACTACCATCATAGCTCACCACAACCAATCCTTCTTTCATCTTCTTCTTCTTGGTAAGCATGTCTTTAAAGAACTTGGGCCAAGTGGGGCTGTTCTCAATAGCTTCCCTCAATGGAAGAGTCACCATAACTGTATCAATTATGTCAATGAATCGTTGGTGTTGTTTTGCCATCATTTGGTTCTTCAATCGAGAAGGGAATGGAAGTGGAGGCTCATAAGAAGGAGGTTTAAACAAGACTTTCTTTGCTTTCTCCTTAATACCATCCAAGAAACTCGTCTTTGGTTTAGCAATCTCAACCGGTGTCTTCATTTCCTCCTTTGAGGCATCTTTCGGTTCACTAGCTTCCTCAACAACTTCTTGTGGAGATTGGAGTTCCTTTCCACTTCTCAAGGTGATCACATTACAATGAGCCTTGGGGTTTGTCTCGGGCTTTGAGGGGAAAGAATTTGTAGGTTTAGAGAAGGAAGCTTGATCATTTTGTGACTTTAAACGGCCTATCTCGGCTTTCATAACATCGAGCTTTCTTTGCATCTCCTTTTGACCTTCCGCTTGGTTGTATTGAGTGCGAGCTAACCCATCCATGATTTTTTTTATCATTGCCTTAGTCTCATTATCATGTGAAGAACCACCTTGAGCCTGTGGAAAATTCCATTGGAAGTTCCCTCCTTGTTGGAAGTTGTTGCCTCTTGGAAAGTTTCCTTGTTGTTGGTTCGACCCTTGGCCTTGGTAATTGTCGCCTTGAGGTCTTGGAATGTAATTATGTCCTTGGAGTTCTGGGTTGAAAGGTTGGTGTTGGGGAGGATACACTTGGTCTTGGGGGTTTTCCACATTGGTGCTTCGATAGGAGAGGTTTGGATGGGATTGGTCGAATGGCTTGTTGTAGTTGTTGACAAAACTACAATCTTTATGTTGATCCGTTGATTGATCATGGTTAGTCGTTTCATATCCCTTTTGATAGGCTTCTTGAGAAGGCCCTTGATTGTAGTCATTAACAAAAGAGACATTCTTTTGACCGGCTCCCAATACTCGAGTTAACTTATCAATCTTCTCATTAAGCTCCTTAAGCTTTCGATCACTCATGTTAGAGCTAACCACACCAATAGAATATCTATCATACTCACCTCCATAGCATGCCTCACTTTGAGCAAGATTCTCTATCAAAGTCTCGGCCTGATCACAAGTCAAGCTTGCAAAGTTTCCATTACTAGCCGTATCCAGAGATCTTCGGATCCCATTATGAACACCTCTATAGAATAAGCCCAAGAGGTTCTCCTTTGATACACCATGGTGAGGACAACTCCTAGTTAGACCTTTGAGACGATCCCATGCTTCACTCAAACTTTCCTCTCCCTTTTGCTTGAAGCTTTGAATCTCAATTCTAAAGCGGGTCGTCTTTTGCTTGGGAAAACATTGCTTCAATAACTCGGTCTTGACATTGGCCCAAGTAGAAACCTTGTGGGAAGGAATGGTTCTTTCTCAATAAGCAGCTTTATCCTCTAGGTATAATGGAAATAAGATCATCTTCATGGTATCTTTGGGGACACCATTCACTTTCAAACCTCTATGTCTCGAACGCTCAAAGCGATCAAAATGTTCCAAGGAACATTGAACACTATGACCCTTAAAGGTAGACCGTTCCACCAACCCAAGCATTGAAGATTTAAGCTCAAATTTGTTAATAGGGATAGGAGGTGGAATGATTCCCAATTGTACCTCTCTTGTGTTCGGTTCATCGAACTCACCAGTGGGTTTAGCATTGGCTTCATTTCCATTCGGAGGTGGCACCTCTTGCCCTTGATCCTCCATCTCGTTTTCAACAACCAATTCCTCTTCAAAATCCATCGTCTCAAGTGATCTCATCTCTCTCGATCTCTTAAGGCTCAAGCTTCTCTTCTTCGTTCCCTTTCCAATTGGCTCAAATCCGGATGCAAATCAACAAGTTGTCCTTGTGGGTTGCCTCGGGTCATAAACATTGAAAAAGAAAACAAAGACAAACACAAGACAAACGACTAGTAAAGATAGAATGAATGGAAATAAAAGAAATTAAAGACTCTCGTCTCAATCGAAATTAAACTCTTAAAGGCTAAATCAAGATTCTCCCAGTGGCAACGACGCAATTTGAACAAGACGTTTTGTGTCTAGCGTTCAAAACCTTTCGCTAACCACAACTCACTTGAGTAGTTATAGTATAGTTTAAGGGTCAATCCACTTGAGATAATGATTAACACAATAAGCACATCAAATCCTAATTAAGCTAAAGCAATCAAAGGTGTTTGGTTTCGAATTCAATCATAAAACATGCATTAACTATGTGAACAATAAAACAACAAACAAGACTAGCAATAAAAAGCAAGCAAGAACACTAAAACAAGCTTAAATGGTTCAAGAAATCAATTAAAACAAGCATTGACCAATGAGTAATGGAAATAACGACCAAGGGTAACTAGTAATTGACCTTGTGGGGGTTAATGTTGCAATCAATAAGCACAATCCTATGCAAAGGACCACTAATCTATAGATTAACCCAAATCCCTTTGTTTGTTAATCCCTTTGAAAGTCATTAAACTAATTAACCAATTGTCAAATCAATGAAATTCAAGCAAGAAAACTCAAGCCCAATCAACCACTAAGAACCTTGACTCATTTCCCAATGGCCAAGATGACAAAGCAAAACATTTGTTCTTTTAAGCATTTCATCAAACATCTTTTGGGTGTGAGAAATGACTAACATCTATTTGTAAGTGATCAAAGAATAAATAGCATTAATCTTACAAGATGTTTAAGGAATCCCTAATACTAACCCCACAACTCAAGATCCATCACTAATTACCCTCTAATCTACCATACCTATTGATCAATAACTACTCACACATGACCACAGAAACAAGAGAAATTGAAAGATAAGACATGATTAAAGATGAGATTAATAGTTTGTTAAACCAAAAATCAAATCCTTAAATCTTAAAAAGAAGATCTAAGAGGATTACAAGAGAGCTTATGGTTTTCATTTTAGGTAAAGCTTATCCTCTAAAATTATCAACAAAAAGGGTATTTATAGGCAAAACCCGGAAAAGTCAACAGAATTACGAAAGTCAACAAAAATCTGGGAAAGGGGAGAAAAAGTCGCTGGCATCGGGTCCTCCACATCGGGTGGCACCCGATTCCAACGACACAGGGAACCATCATTTTGGACACCAAAAATGCATCCGGCATCGGGCCCCCCATATCGGGTGTGACCCGATGCTAGGAGCATGGTCTTCAAATCTTGTCTTCTCTTCACTCTTTGCTTGATCATTTGCTTGTTTGCTCATCCCTTGACCCTCATGCATCTATTCCAAGTCTCCATCATGTTCAAATAGCTCAAGAAGTACCTAAATCATGCAAATATGCTATGTGAATGCAAGAATGCAAGTTTAAGTTCTAAATGCAAGCCAAAATACATAATGTGACTAAATGTAAGACAAACTATCAACAAATGAGGCAAAAACTAGACTAAATGAATACAAAACAAAGGTGAAAACAGTCCTAAAATGTAATACATCAAGTATAAGTTAGGTAAAACAGGCTGGGTGTGTAATGAGAGGAGGCTAATATTTAGAGGTGGGGCTAATATATTTAGGGGTTACCGTACTCAAGAGAAATGCGATATGTTGCAAAAAAGCAAGAGAGATCGAACCGCTTGATGGCACAGTTCCCCAATCACTATCTTCTTAGCCCGGCTGGTTCCTCCCCCAGACTTAGATTCTTTTAAGGGAATATGAGGTCTTCTCGAACATCCTCAGACTCCTTTAAATATTTTTCATCTTTCTCCATCTTGATTCCTGATTCCCCTGGCCTTTTTGCTAAACAAATATGGATCACATTTTACCTTAATTTTGATGAAGTATTACCAGGGAAATCAGTCTTGAAACCATCTCTTTGAATCTCCATGCATGTATTAAGATCATAGCATGCTTTTTTGCCAGTCTTCACGAGTGATTGGAAAACTGCGTTGGTCTCATCTCTCTAGCCGTTTTACAGATACTGCATATAAGAAAAGAAAGAAAAGAGACTGCTTGGGGTTTGAAAAGAGGTTAGGTTTATGGGTGTGGTACCAACTGAAAATGAGTTGGCCATTCAAGATCAGCAAGAGAGTGGTAAAGTGGATAAGAAGTCCTGAATAGATTTGGTTTTTCTAGTCTAACACCTCCAGCAAGAAAGATTTATAGTCCGGTTTAGGTTCAAATAGAATAGAGTCAAAAATCAGATTCATTAAAGTACGTGCAAACGGAGATGTGTTAGGGAAGTTTGAGTATGGTGTTTCTGAAATAAGTGCCTCGGGGTAGTCTTGTAAAGATGTTCACTAGGCCGCAAAATCAAACTGTGAGTAAGGTCCTTATTCTACACATGGGTTGACTGAATAAAACACTTTTGACTCGATAATTTTTTTAAAAAATAAGTGCAAAAAGTGCGTCAAAAGAAACAAACGAGTTAGATAACGAGAAATACCCCCCCAGACTTGAATAACATCGTCCTTGATGTTGACAAGCTGTGAGGGAAAAATGGGAATTGAAATGGATTGAAATAGAAATGGAAGATGGATTTTATCTCGTCGTCTTCAAGTGTATCCAATTACCTTCTTTGTATTATTGGAATTGAAAGGACTTTACAGGGAATAGGAGAAGATTTATACCTGACAACATCAGTATATCATCAACTGTCGTACTGAATTGAGGAAGTGTTCATCATTATAAGTCTTCATCGATCGACATAGCCATCAATCGATCGAATCACAGTGTGATTATCCTGATTTTTTACTCCCTTTCGATTAGTGTTGAAGCGCAGACCATCCTCCTGGATCACTTGTTAATTCGAATCAGTGGCCTTTGGCTCTCCATTGAAATAATGAAATGAAGCTTATGAACTGCAGGCGATCAATCGAATGCTGCAAAGGCAGTCGATCAATTCTGCATCTCGTGGTTGAATCTTTGAATCCTATTTCCTGAGACACGAACAAAAACATCAAAATAAAACCTGATCTAAGAAGAACCAGTGGGTTGCCTCCCACTCAGCGCTTTTATTTAAAGTCACTTAGCTCGACATGGTCGGATGTTTTTATTCCTCTGGTGGGTGCTCGGATGGTTTTGGTTCCTCCTTCTCCTTGGTGTCACCTTCTTGAAGGTCAGGCTCTTTGTCCTTGGGACTCTAAGCATTGCGGCTCCTCGTGGGGGAAACAATCTTCCCACATGTACCTCTCAGTGAGGGCCGTTAGCTCTCGACGCCTTAGCTCCCCTACTCCATGACCATCATTCGAGACTACGATTTTGATTGTGGAGTATGGCTTGGTGCGACTTTTTCTTCTTCTTCTCTTGGGTAACAAGCTTCTTTCTTGTCTCGTGGGGTTTCTCCTTCCCTTTGATTAGATTTTGCGCGTCATTTCCAGGATTATGAACTTTTCTCCTCCCAATGCAGGAACTCGGTAGTGATAGATGGTAAACCTTGGGGTCGATTCTTCCAAAGCTCATTCTGCTATTTGGTAAGTCAATGACTGCTCCAACAGTGTTGAGAAATTCTTTTCCAAAAATCAGCGGTCCTGCTTCCTTCACATCAATTATATGGAAATCCACGGGTTCCGTTGTCGAGCAAATCTGCAGCTCGACATTGTATGCTATCCCCTTGGGGATTCTTGAGTGTGAGTCTCCGAACACTAGTGACGAGTTGGAATGGACCAAGTTTGAGAGCCCTATCTTGCTTGCAACATTTGAAGACATAACGTTCACATTAGAGCCGGTCTAGCAAAGTAAGTTTAGGAACTTGAAATCTGCGATTTTGCAAGGGAAAACAAATTTCCCAGGGTCCTCTTCCATAAGCAATGTCTTTGGTGGGGTCCAAGGATAGTTGATTTTGTTCCCTCCTGAAAAACATGTCATCAGTCTCGATGTTGTTATCAGAGTCTGAAGATTCTTCTTCTATCATCATGCATGGATATGGCACATGGACTTCTTCAATAGCATTGCAAAAATCTTTAGGATTCTCCTCTGGTTTTCCTGGAAGCACACCGTTCTGGCACTTCATTGCCTCCATTTTTTGAGAAATTTGCACCTCCACCTTTTTCACATGAAGTGAGATAGCTTCGAATTTCCCAATAAAATCTTTATACACACCATTTATTCCTTCTTCAATGGCTTTCCCTTGACTTTCCTGGCTAGCCATGATCTGTTGGAGCATCCTCTCGATTTTTGAGTCTTGATATTGGGCTGGCTCCGGTGCTCTAGCCTGGAAATTACCAAAAGAAGGTCTTTGCTGGAAATTATTTACGCTGGGATTAGTGCCTCTACCATAACTACCTTGCTGGAAATTTCCAAAATTGAAACCTCCTCCTCGGGTGTAAGAATTAAATGGAGGTTTGTCTTGGTAAGAATAGTGTTGGTTTTGGGGGTTCTCCACATTAGGGTTACTGTAACAGAGGTTTTTATTTTTGAAATTATTGAAATTTCGGTTCTGAAAATTACCTTGAGTTCCAACGTAATTTACTTCCTCTTCATAACATTCTTGTTCATCACCCATCGTTAGGCCAGCATTGTTGTTAATCACATCTTAATAAGAGTTTACCGCCCTTTGTTGGTTTCTTAGGATTTGGCTCATCATTCCTCGGAGCTCGGTGATTTGTTTGGACTCCACTTCAATTGTTGGTATGGACCTATAAAATTCAGTTGAGTTATTGTTATCACTTGCAACCAGATTCTCGATGAGAGCTTGTCGTTCCTTAACGGTCTTAGTGGTGAAATCACCATTGCTAGCTGTATCAAGAGACAATTGATATTTTGACTCTATGCCTCTGTAGTTAGTACAAAAAAGGTTAGCTTCACTAAAACCATGGTGGGGGCAGTCCCTCATGTAACCTTTAAACCTTTCCCAAGCATCGAAGAAACTTTCAACATGTGCTTGTTTAAAACCTTGTATCTTGTTTCTTAACTTATTTGAGCGGGACTTAGTATAGAAATGGTTAAGGAAAACTGACTTACAACCTTCACATGTAGTGATTGAACCTGGTGGTAGAGTTTTTAGCCATCGGTGGGCTTTGCCCGCTAGTGAGAATTGGAAAAGCTTACACTTGAAGTAGTCTGTGGGAACTCCATTTTGGCTTGTGATGGTACATATTTCTTCAAAGAAATCGATGTGATCCATTGGGTGCTCGTGGGCATTGCCATGGAAGTGGTTCTGTTTCACCAAAGCTATGATTTGAGGTTTTATCTCATAATCATTTCGAGGAGACTGTGCAGGCTTGATCACCGTTCGATCGAACAGGTGCTGAGATCGAATGATAGTCAGCAATCGTTGCTTGATCTGCTCTTGGTTCAGCAGCTCTATCTCCTCCATTCCCTTGTGGACGTTCCTCTTCCTGCCTCCTTTGGTCTTCTCCTCTTCCTCCTCCAATGAGACGAGGCTCGCCATCATCAAATTGTTGATCTTGTTGTTCCGCCATTAGTCTCAAACGAGCAAGCTTACGGTTGGTTCTCTCTATTTTTCTGGATTTCAGTTTCAAGTGGAAACAGATCATCGTCGCCTTAACTCCTTCTCTGCATACACTTGGAAAAAGGGGAGAGAAAGTGAAAACCGAATTCAAATGTTAAATGCAAAATGATTGAAAACGAAAAACGAAAAAGAAAAAAATGAAAATGAAATGTGAAAATGAAATGCTTAGACTAAAGCTAGATTGTTATGGTAGTGGTCAATTGTTGCTCCCCGGCAACAGCGCCAGAAAACTTGATAGGGATTTAGTTTTCGCCCAAAATAGGTCCTGCAAGCGCACATGTCTCGCAATAGTACTTAGGGGTTGAATCCACGGGGAGCAGAGTGTACGCAGTAGCACGTCTAAGTTCACTCGAGCTAAGCAACAAAATGAAAAGGTTTTTGGTTTTGGTCGATCGAAAGTGTGAACTAGTCGATAGATGATGGCGCCTTTCGGTCGATTGCAGATGATGCAGTCGATCGATTATTGCCTGTAAATGCTATAAAAAAAATTACGTGAAAAAATTCAGATATTAAAAGCGTTAGGAAATCAGGCAATGCATTAGAGGATCACGGTTTGAATTATTCAGGGTGGTAACAAGTGTAAATATCCTAGTTTAAGCTATATAGTTGAAATCACTATTAACCGACTATCCTATATTCAGGCTTAGCCAGTCTAGTTCAGTTGGTATCCGAGTTAACTCTAACATATATATTTTCAAAAAGAGAACATATGGGCTGATCAACCAATTAGTCTAGTCATTAAGTTCAAGAAATCAATATCTACTAAACTATAAATAGTAAAGCTTTCACTATCAAGTTTTGGATCTCTTACTCTAAGTGGTGTATTAGTAGCATATTTATCCTATGATTATATTAAGATCTGATATGAAAGTAAGCTTATACACTAACCATTACACAGCCTTATTGCCTATCTACCAAACCATGATTCCTCCTACCAAAACCCTATTCGTAACTGAGAGACGACTCAAACATGATAAAAGTTAACATTATGACAATGAAAATTGCTTATTATAAAAAAGGGTTCACAATAGCTTCTCTGGAGTGCAGAGATTACAAACTTCGTCCTTGAAGCAATGATCAAAGCAACATAAAAATGAAGAAACAAAGAAAAGAAATTGAAAACTATTTAGCCAGAATGCCTGGAAGCTTTGTGAGCGGTGATCTTTTTTCTTTGGCTTAAGTCGTCTGTATTTATAGGGGAGAGAGTCGAGCTATTGGCCGAGATAAATCAGGATAAGATTTATATTGGGATCCTAAAATTTGTGTCTATCCGGCTCTGATCGATCGGTCGCCATTATAATAATCGATCGACTGATATCCAAAATGCGTCTTCTTCAACATATCTTGATATCTACCAAAATGCAACGATCTTTATCTGAATTTGTTCTCGAAACTTCCTTGAATTAATGGGCCTTGATCGATGGTGAGGCTCTCCTCCAGCCGATTGGGCCTTCATTTTATACGGGCTTCTGGATACGCCTTCATTGATTTGGGCTTAACTTATTACTCCTGAGGGCTAATTACTTGATTTCAAGCACATGTGACAGCTAACTCACATGGCTTGATTTTCCTAACTCCTCACTTCAATCCAAAATAAACATCTCCTTCATCTGAGCCTGGAAGAAAACGCCCATTTGTGACCTAAAATGCATTATTTTCACAAAAACACTTTGCAAACGGAGACATATGAAATCGAGTGGTTTATGTTTCAAATAAAATAGTTTCTTCATAAAAAGCACCACAAAATCATATCGAAAAGCGGTAAAATATCATCCCTATCAGAGACCAAAGCAGTTTTCCAATCACTCGTGAAGATTGGCGAAAAAGCATGCTACAAACTTAATATACGCATCGAGATTCAAAGATAAGGTTTCAAGATTGATTTCCCTGGTAAAACTTCATCAAAATTAAGGTAAAATTCGTGTCTTGCTGTATATGGTGAAAGCTTTTGAAAAAAAAAAAAAAAATTCAAAGTTTTATGATCCATACTTGTTTAGCAAAAAGGCCAGGGAAATCAGGGATCAAAGATGGAGAAAGGTGGAAAACATTTAAAGGAGTCCAAAGATGTTCGAGAAGACTTTAGATTTCCTTAAAAGAATCTAAGTTTGGAGGTGGAACGAGCCGAGATAAGAAGAGAGTGATTGGGGAGTTGTGCCATAAAGCGGTCTGATCTCTCTTGTTTTTTGCAAACATATCGCATTTATCTTGAATATGATAACCCCTAAACACATTAACCCCACCTTTAAATATTAAACTCATCACATTACAAACCTAGCCTGTTTTACCTAGCTGATACTCTCCGGTAAGAAAGCGCACGCAATAATTAATTAATGTAGAGAGTCAGATTTTGGTGCAGTTAGGGTATTTGCAGGTTAATATTTTGTTAGACCAGTTGGGAGAGTTGTGGTGGGAGTATGAGATGCGAGCTTTTGGGTAGGATTGTCAAGATGACCATCACGAAGTTCCAGCCTCTAAGTTGTGGTACAAATAAGCGAGTTCTTAACTTTTCCTTTCTTGGCATATTGTTTGTTCGACGAACAAAGCTAAGTCTGGGGGATTTGATAGGGTTGATATTTTACCGCTTTTCGATATGAATTTTTTGTGCTTTTTATGAAGAAACTATTTCATTTGATACATAAACAACTGGATTTCACATTTATCTCTTTGCAAAGTGTTTTTGTGAAAATAATTCATTTTAGGTCACATATGGGCATTTTTTTATCAAGTTCAACAAGTCAACATCAGACATCCAGGCCCAGATGAAGGAAATTTTTGTTTTGGATTGAAGTGAGGAGTTAAGACAATCAAGCCACATGAGTTAGCTGTCACATGGGCTTGGAATCGAGTCGTTTGCCCTCAGGAAAAAGAAGTTAAACCCAAATCATTGAAGATGTATCCAGAAGCCCGTATAAGATGAAGACCCAATAAACCGGAAGAGAGGCGCACCGATCTATCGAAGCCCAATAGTCCAAGGAAGCTTCAAGAACAAATTCAGATAAGGATTGTTGCATTCAGAGAGATATCAGAATATGTTGGAGATAATCACAGAAGATACTGAATTTTCAGAAGACAAGTTTCAAATATTGGTCGATCGATTATAATAATATTGATCGATTGATCGGAGCAGGATAGACACAAATATTTGGATTCATATCCAAATCTTCTTCCTGATTTATCTTACTTGTATTGGCATTGCAAGGATGGCATCATTCGTCGTTGCTTACCGGATATTGAGTTTGAGGATGTTCTTTTCAAGTGTCATGGTTCAGCTTATGGTGGCCACTTTGCAACCTTCAAGACGGTCTCCAAGGTTCTTCAAGCCGGGTTTTGGTGGCCTACAATGTTCCGTGATGCTCATGCATTTGTCTCTAAGTGTGATGCTTGCCAACAGAAAGGCAAGATCAGCAAGAGACATGAGATGCCACAGAATTTCATACTTGAAGTGAAGGTGTTTGATTGTTGGGGAATTGATTTCATGGGTTCTTTTCCATCTTCCTACAACAACAAATAAATCTTGGTTGCGATGGATTATGTGTCTAAATGGGTTGAAGCCATTGCTAGCCCTACGAATGATTCCTCGGTGGTTCTTAAAATGTTCAAGACTATCATCTTTCCAAGATTTGGGGTTCCGCGAGTAGTCATTAGTGATGGTGGTTCACATTTCATCAACAAGGTTTTTGCCAAGCTTCTCAACACTACAAGAAAACACGCCATTTGCGAGGAAAATTTGCGACGCCGAATTTCCCTCGCAAATCTGCCTCGCATTTGCGTCTAATTTGCGTGTAATCCCAAACATCATCGCACTATAGTCGCAAATCCGCGAGGACAACATTCGTCGCAAACCCGTCGCAATTTAGCGACGTCATTGCGACGTTTTCGCGTAAAGGGTGAACTNGAAACTGGGACGAACCGACAACAAGCCGCAAATACGTCGCAAAATTGCGAGTTCTTTGCGAG
>OVAP01002969.1:146-17854 GCA_900406295.1 Aurinia saxatilis
TCCTTAATACCATCCAAGAAACTCGTTTTTGGTTTAGCAATCTCAACCGGTTTCTTCATTTCCGCTTTGGAGGCATCTTTCGGCTCACTAGTTTCCTCAACAACCTCTAGTGGAGATTGGAGTTCCTTTCCATTCCTTAGAGTTATCATATTGCATTGAGCTTTGGGGTTCATCTCGGGTTTAAAGGGGAAAGAGCTCGTGGGTTTAGAGGAGGAAGCTTGAGCATTTTGGCATTTTGCCTGTTCAATCTCGGCTTGCATCGCATCGAGCCTCCTTTGCGTTTCCTTTTGAAACTCCGCTTCGTTTTATTGAGTTCGAGCAATCCCATCCATGATTTGCTTAAGCATGGATTTAGTCTCATTATCATGGGAAGAACCACCTTGAGCTTGTGGAAAATTCCCCTGGAAGTTCCCTCCTTGTTGGAAGTTGTTGCCTCTTGGAAAGTTCCCTTGTTGTTGGTTCGATCATTGCCCTTGATAGTTGTAACCTTGAGGTCTTGGATTGTAATTATGGCCTTGGGGTCGTCGGTTAAAGGGTTGGTGTTGTGGAGGATACACTTGGTCTTGGAGGTTCGCCACATTAGTTCTTCGATATGAGAGGTTTGGATGGGATGGGTTGAACGGTTTGTTGTAGTTGTTGACATAGATACAATCTTCGAGTTGATCCGTTGACTGATCTTGGTTAGTCGTTTCATATCCATCTTGATAGGCCTCTTGAGAAGGTCCTTGATTGTAGTCATCAACAAAAGAGTCATTTTTTTTACCGGCTCCCAAGACTCGAGCTAACTTTTCAACCTTCTCATTAAGCTCCTTGAGCTTTCCATCACTCATGCTTGAGCCAACCACACCAATAAAGGATCTATCATACTCACCACCATAGCAAACTTCACTTTTAGCTAGATTATCGATCAATGTCTCCGCTTGATCACAAGTCAAATTTGCAAAATTTCCATTACTAGTCGTATCCAGTCATCTCCTAATCCCATTGTGAACACCTCGATAGAAGATACCCAAGAGGTTCTCCTTTGAGACACCATGTTGAGGACAACTCCTAGTGAAACCCTTTAGACGATCCCATGCCTCACTCAAGCTCTCATTTCCCTTTTTGCTTGAAGCTTTGAATTTCAATCCGAAAGCAGGCTGTCTTTTGCTTGGGAAAGAATTGCTTCAAGAAATCGGTCTTGACATCAGCCCAAGTAGAAACCTTGTTAGAAGGCACGGCTCTCTCCCAATAAGCGGCCTTATCTTCTAGAGAGAAAGGAAACAAGATCATCTTCATGGTATCTTCGGGAACACCATTGACCTTCAAACCTTTATTGCTCAAAGCGATCCAAGTGTTCCAAAGGACATTCCACATTATGACCTTTAAATGTAGATCTTTCCACCAAACTAAGCATTGAAGACTTGAGCTCAAAGTTGTTGATGGGAATAAGAGGTGGAATAATCCGCAATTGGACCTCTCTTGTGTTCAGTTCATCGAAAGCACCAATAGGTCTAGCATTAGCTCCATTTCCATTTGGAGGTGGCACCTCACGTGCTTGATACTCCATCTCGTTTTCTATAACCAATTCCTCTTCAAAATCCAATCGTCTCAAGTGATCTCGTCTCTCTCGATCTCTTAAGGCTCGAGCTTCTCTTCTTCGTTCCCTTTCCAATTGATTCAAATCCGGATGCAAATCAACAAGTTTTCCTTGTGGGGGTTAGTTTAACAATCAACATGTACCATCCTAGGCAAAAGACCATTGATCTATATATTAACCTAAATCCCTTTGGTGTTAATCCCTTTGAAAGTCATAAATTTGACTAAATTTCCAATTGCCAAATCTATGAAATTCAAGCAAGAAAACTCAAGCCTAATTAACCGCTAAACACCTTGACTCATTTCCCAATGGCCAAGGTGATAAACAAAATATTTGTTCATTCAAGCATTTCATCAAACACCTTTTGGGTGTGAGAAATGACTAACATCTATTTCTAGGTGATCAAAGTAGAAATAAAATTAAACTCACAAGATGTTTAAGGAATCGCTAATACTAACCCCAAAGCTCAAGATCCATCACTAATCACCCCTAATCTACCACACCCATTGATCAATACAGAATCTACTCATACATAACCAAAGAAACAAGAGAAATTGAAAGATAAGACATGATTAAAGATGAGATTAATAGTTTGTCAAAGCAAAAATCAAATCTTTGAATCTTAAAAGAGAAGATCTAATAGGATTACAAGAGAGCTTAGGGTTTTTGTTTTTGGTAAAGCTTATCCTCTAAATAAACAACAAAAAAGAGTATTTATAAGCAAAACCCGAAAAAGTCAACAGAAACAGAAAAAAGTCAACAAAATATGTGGGAAGCTTGGGAGTGTGTCTGGCATCGGATTGCCACATCGGGTGGCACCCGATGCCACAAACACAGAGAATGGTCTTTTGGAGAGGAAAAATGCACCTGGCATCGGGTGGCCACATCGGGTGGCACCCGATGCCAGGAACATCTCTTCAACCTTGCCCTTTCTTCATCTTTGCTTGATCCTTTGCTTGTTTTCTCATCTCTTGATCCTTCATGCACCTTTTCCAAGTTCCACCATGTCCAAAATAGCCCAAGAAGTACATAAATCATGCAAATATGCTATGGAAATGCTAGAATTCAAACTTAAGTACTAAATGCAAGTCAAAATGCACAATGTAGCTAAATACAAGGTAAACTATCAACAAATGAGTTAAAACTAGATCAAAATGAATGTAAAACAACCGTGAAAACAGT
This sequence comes from Aurinia saxatilis, assembly GCA_900406295.1. Taxonomy (NCBI): domain Eukaryota; kingdom Viridiplantae; phylum Streptophyta; class Magnoliopsida; order Brassicales; family Brassicaceae; genus Aurinia; species Aurinia saxatilis. The sequence goes on from OVAP01002969.1 coordinate 2,908, forward strand.
CCTAAAATGCAACATATCACCGGTTCGTCGAGCCCTCAGCCATGCCATGCTCACGGTTCCTTAACCATCCAGATTCAGAGATCTTTTGATCTCCATTGCATTCTAAGTCCTTAGCCAATCTACGATTTCCTTGAATTTTTGGATCAACAAACACTCCTTTTGTCTGAGACCACTCCATTCCATAATCTCATTTCCTTTTGTCAACAGTCGCACTTACTGTTCTTTGACAATCAGCCCAGTTTCCTTCAAATTTACCGAGGCCTCCATGTCCCCTTTATCATTTGCCAAAACTACACTACCGAGCTTGGCAATCAGTTTCACTTTCTTTAGTCTTTTCACGAGACTCTACCCAAAAACATTCAGCTGACAAACATCCGTTATCACTGAATAAACAGTACATGGTTTGCCACACCACCCATCAGCAGAGTTCTCACACATCCTTTCAAAAATTTTAAGACCCGTATAGTTCATGCCAAAAGAAAGGTAACTGAACATGCCAACTGCACTTCACAGAACCACAATTGTGTGATAGGATGCACTACCTCATCCTACCCACCAGACAACAAGTTTCTAACTTAACATTTCGTAGGTTCTTACACATCCATCCCAGAACTGCTAAGACCCTATTAGGACGTGCCACAAGCACTTCACAGAACGTGCACAAAGCACTTAACAGCCGTCCACAAAGTACTTAACAGCCCGTGTCACATGCATTTAACAGCCCGTGCCACATGCACTTAACACCCGTGCTACATGCACTTAACAGCCCGTGTCCGAGCACTTTACAGTTCGTGCCCAAAGCACTTTACAATTCGTGCCCGAAGCAATTTACAGTCCGTGCCCAAAGCACTTTACAGTCCGTGTCCGAAGCACTTTACAGCCGTGCCCGAAGCACTTTACAGTTCATGCCCAAAGCATTTTACAGCTCGTGCCTGAAGCACTTAACAGTTCGTGCCCGGAGCACTTTACAGTCGTGCCCGAAGTACTTTACAGCCGTGCCCAAAGCACTTTACAGTCAGTGCCCAAAGCACTTAACAGTCCGTGCCTGAAGCACTTTACAGCCGTGCCCCAAGCACCCAATCAGTGCACAGAGCACTCAGTCAGTGCAGAAGCACTCAGTCAGTGCACAAAGCACTCAGCAACAAACCTTTCGGTTTCATAGTTAGAGTTACGCTGAAGCAATATCTCGACAGTCACATTCCCATTCAAACCAAAACAATATCATCACTGTCCTGGAACCGTAATTGATATGATACCAACTTGTAATACCCCGCCGGGCCATTCTTACTGAGACTAGGAATTACTACCGATACACTACTTTGCCAGTTCACTTTACCTATTTCTACAAGGTTATTTTTTGCATTCTTAACAGTTTAACCAGTCACTACCATAAACTTAAACCAACATTTAACCAACCTATCCACTCATATCATTCCGACCTTGTCCCATGGACAAGCTCACAGTACAATTCAGTAACCTTATCACTTTCATTGCATAATCATTCAACCAACCGCACCTTTTTCAGTACACGAAATGATGCAGTCATTTGGTCATACTAGACCGTTTAATCAATTCACATACTCATCGAGCCAGTCTCCTGATCCGCATTATTGTATCGAACAATTTCTCATAACTCTCGATGTCCGCCAATCATCGGAACAGAACAACATCACTCGATTGTATCGAGCAGTTTCTCCTAACTCTCGATGTCAACCAATCATGGAACATAACAACATCACATGATTGTATCGTGTAGTTACTCATAACTCTCGATGTCAACCAATCATGGAACAACACAAAACCATTCAACCATCAATCATTCGGGAATCACCCCTTACAATCAACCAATAAACACAATCATCGATATTCATTAACTCTATCAATCATGTCGTTCTAGCAATCCGTTGACTCCCTAGACTAGACAACCATTCATTCATTCTCTAGACTAGGCAATCCAATGTCTAGTTATTCTCTACCATTGCCACAATTTCATTGCCATCAGCTGTTCCACGGTAGGCCAATCAACCCAGTGTTATCTAGTCTTCAACCAACCAGCCCCACTGACTTAGATAATCAAAGTGACCCGAGCTTACTCAGCTCGACCACCATGCCTCGGTGGTCCATTATCCCGACAGTCCTGTAAACTGATCACCAACAATTTTCTCTCGACGATTCACATCAAATCACCGACAGTTCTTCTTGATGATGTCCATCAAATCACCGACTGTTCCTCCCGACAGTCTTCACTTAACCCACGGTCTTGATAAAAACCACCCTTTATACACTCAACTGATCCCGCCGAAAGCATCAATGGTTTCTCCGGTAATCCTATCGATTCTTTCGATAGTTTCTTCATTCTTCCCGTCATTTCTCTCTATCCCATTCCAGACTTCGCATTGTTCCCTAACAGCAGTAACTGCCCTCGGCAGTTTCCTTCCCGACGGAAACACATCATCCCGACGGCCAGTCTCTTTCGGCAGTTTGTCTTCTCAATCTTTAACTCCTTTCTCTCGATAGTTTCTCTCGGAAATCCATAAGGTTTCATGTACGGTCCCACCCGTCCCTTCGATTGATCACAATTCCCCTGACCAACACATGGATCCAATCCGGACGACCATATTTTGATTTCTCTCGGTAACTCCCCATTTTTCCTCGACAGTTCTCTCTGTCCTTTTGTTTCTAAGTTATGTCGTGAATAATAGGCAAGACTGCCCATCTACAACATAAATCTCAGGATCACAATTCATAACCGCCCATCGTAACCGCTCGGCGGTTTCCCACTAAACAATCCACATGTTTTTCCTTCAGTAACCGTTTCCCATGTCTTTAAACTTTCTTTTATTCCCATCAGTAACTGCTCCCGCCCAAAATTACTTGGACCAGAAACACATGATGGTTTAGCTCATCTTCTCGACAGTTCGGTAACTAATCATCCCCGATGACTGTCATGTCCGATACTATCCTGTCCGAACACACATTATTGATAATTACCATGCTCATTCCAAAATTCATGCATGGTTAGCTCAGAATAACCGTCCAGCTCAGTTTACTTGGTGGTTTCACCTTTCTCGGCCACATTGCCCATCCTACTCTGTTGCCATTGCTAACTCTCGATCATTCCGCTTGACTGAACTGATCCCTCTTGATGACCCACTTGGTGTCTCGGTTATTTACTTGATCCCTCAATCAATCCCATAATGACTCGATCATTTCCTTTACCATGTTTGACTAGTATTCGTTTCATTTATAGTCTTCCCTTACCACCAAGTGAAACTCTGTTTCCATCCGACACTAAGGGAAATCATCCATCATTTAGCCATATCCCACCCAACTCACGTTCTGGTCTTCTTACTCTCAATCATTTTCGTGAACTGGTCATATAATCAGGATACAAGCGTTACACTAGCCCTCTCTAGTTGAACGATATATCAGCAACCACGAGAATAACACATACATGTTCTTAAAAAAGTAGTAAAAAAAATATTTGATTTAGTGATTCTAGAAAAAGAGGAAATTAGGAGATAGCAGAGGGTTGAAAAAATAGTTCATGTATATCATCGGCTTTAGTGATTTACATTTTCTTAAACAGGTTATTTTTAGTTGAATCCAAATTTAATTGATTGTGGAATGTAATAAATAAATATGCAAAAATGTAACAAAGAAAAAAAAATTACAATTTAATTTACTTCAAACTCATGGATACAATAAAATATTATATATACATTACCTGTAAAAGGATAATACGTTAAATCATTTGCATTTCGGTATAACCTTGATTATAAAATAACAAACTAACTAAAAAATTGTCACGTCCATAAAAATATCTTCACTTTTAAAGTAAAAGTAGGTATGTAGATTAATACATTTAATCATAATTGTTTTCACTGTTAAATCATATATAACTAAAACTTAATATTCTTCTTAATTATGGTTCTTATTTATTTATAAAATATAAGTTAATGAAAAATGTTACATATAAAATACAAAAAACCTAGATAAAAACCTTCGCATAGGGCATGTATATGTATTAGCCTAGTAAAGAGTAATATAGAAATAAAAAGCCTCAACTCTTAGCGTGGGATTTCCCTTCGTGTGACCATTAACATTTGATCCCTAATTTTTCTCTCTACCTTAACGACAAACGTCTGCCGCCGTATCTGAAAATTTCAGTCTGGACCGGTGTCGATGGCTCTTTTAGCACTCACAGCAGTCTCCTCTGGCTTCCCTTTTCGTTTCCTTAGTTAATGTTTGTCCTCCAGTGTCAGTTTTTGAAGGGAGGGTGAAGAGTTGATAGTGGAGGTTCTGATCTGAACGAAGGAGGCTTCGACGAAAGAGGAAAACGGCAGTACTCGCAGGTGACGGTTCTCTGCTTGTGTTCTCCTTATGAGGCCGAGCTTGTTAGCAATCTATTCTTTACCCTCCTCACTTTCGTCGGGTATCGTTTCTCTCCGGATTCAATCTTCTGGGTTGCTGCGTGGTGGAGATTAGATGTGACGATGTGTTTTCGCTCTTCTCGTCCTCTCTCTTTGAGTCTTTGTGAGGAATGTGTCATATTCGACATATGGACCATAAAAGAAGGAAGGGTCCATTAAGCTTCTAAGCTTAAGTCGACAGTCTAGAAAGAAGTTGGGCCGCGTGGAAACAGGAAAAGGCCCATCAAAGTTTGAAGAGAGAATCCCTTATAACGGATTCTCGAGTCTGTTTGCGAAGAAAAAATTACAACCATTATGATCAGGTTACAAGAGTTTGTTTCAGAGAAATGAGAGAGGAAAAGAAGAAGAAGCAGGCGTCTTGTTATTCATCTTCTTCGGCAATCTCACATCGATTCGTGGCGGTTCAACGGCAATCTGAACGGCGAGTTCGAGTCTTCATTGTTCCTCCATAGTCACCTTGTGAGGTATCTTCGCGCGAGTTTGTCTCTCTCGTAGCTGCAAAAAAAAAAAAAAAAGCAGCGAACGATTAGTAAGCTTCGCATAATCTCTGTTAACAAAGGTTTTCGATCTAATGGATGCATGAAATTTGGTTCTTCCGCCGGAGAGTAGGACTTCTCATAACTTGAGAATAAGACGAACTCAGGTAAACAAATTGTGTGTTGCTCTTGCGTGATTCAATTTGTAGTTTCTAGTTGAATCAGACTCAAGAATTTAGCTCTAGGATCAACGAAATCGGTCAAGAAAGAGTAATATAGTTAGATTTCTCCACGAGTTGTATCTGAGCGCTGGTTAAAGTGTAAAGGAAGATTGTGGTCTAACAATCAAGGTTTTGCATCTATTTGGTCAGAGGGAAATACAATGTGTTGTTTCTGCTATGTTAGGGGTTCCACAATCAGTCAGGCTTGTGATGTAGACTTTTTACGGTCTAGATATTACAGACCTATAACGACGCTACAAGTCTCCGAAAAGATTGTAGTATAGTATCAATCCACTCGGAGGAAGGTATTAACACTTTGAGCACATTACGATTTAACTATGTTAAGGCAATCAAGATAGGTTCAATCAAGTGGCAAACAAGAATTTAATCAAACAACAAAAAGACTAACAAGTAAAAATGAAGCTAAACTTAAACGAGACTCGATAAGAGAATGATATTGGCCGACGGGTAATGGTAATAACGATCATGCAAGAATAGATAAAACCTTGTGAGAGGGTAGTCATTTACAAATGGAGCACCATCCTAGGAAAAAGACTATTATGTGTAGCTTGATCCAATCCCTTGGTGTCATTATCTTAACCATCATCAAACTTGACTATTTCCCAATATGCCAAATTCAATGACAATAAAGCGTGAAAGAGCGAGTCCGATCTACCACTAAGTACATTACCTAACCCCTTCGTGTAAGGTGTACAAAGCAAAACACATGTCAATTCCAAACAAGTATCCTATCATGACCCAATCCGTTGGTACCATGAATAAACTGACAAGCAACTTGTCTCCATTGATCCCTTATAAGAGACTAGCATAAATAAACTATGACTAACATGTTTAAGGAAATAAAGAATTCAAAGCAATCTTGTCTATTCAAGCAAATCATCAAACACATTGTATGTGTGGAAGTTATTAATCTATACTCTATGGATCCCTAAAAAAGAGATAGCTTTAATGATCAATACAAGACAAGTCTTGGTTATTCAAGCATTCCAACAAACAAGATGAGATGAAGCCTAGAATCTATACCCTATTGATCCCTAAAAAAGAGATAACTTTAAAGGAACAAGAAGCCAAGGTAAACCAAGGAAAGCTAAATATCTAGTTCATTTAAGCATTTCATCAAACACCTTGTGTGGAATGAAGCCTAAGATCTCTCTTATATGATCCCTCATAAGAAGATAGCATTAATGAACACTAGATTCTGGCAATCGTTGTAGACTAACCCTTTTTCGCAAAATCTAACCTATGCAAGCACTAATCTACCAAAACCCTTAAGCCAATAAGGTGACTACTCACTCATAACCATGAAACCCATATAGATTAAGATTAAAGAAATCATAGTCAAAGATAAGGAAGATAAGATAAAGGTTTTGGTTAACACAAATATCAATATCTTTAAACTTAAAGCTCTAGATCTCAAAGTTTACAAAAGAGAGAGTTCTTGATGTTTTTTCTCAAAAAGATAAGATCAAAATGAAGCTTATCCTAAAATGACAGCTAAAAAGGTATTTAAAAGATAATATAAGAGTTTGGTCAAAGGAAATTACGATAAGATCAACATAATTTGGGAAGGGATAATTTGAACCCGGTATCGAGTGTCAATATCGAGTGACACTCAAAAATTTTGCACAGGGATTTTGCACATTCTAGGACTTATCCGGGCTTTAAATATGTAGTGCAAATATCGAGTGGTACTCGATATATTAGCACATGGACTTCAACTCTTCATTCCTTTACTCCTTTGACTCCTCCCTTGCTCACTTGCTCATCCATTTGGTCCTTAAGCATCCTCCATGTCCATTTAGCTCCAAAAGCACCTAAAACATGCAAATATGCAATGCAAATGCAAGAATGCAAGACAAAGTCCTAAATGCAAGCTAAGTTGTATAAAAAGAATGAATATGCAACAAACTAACACAATTGCATGATAAATGAGGTTAGAGGACATGAAAATAGTGGGTGAAAACATGCATAAAACACTATACATCAGCTTAGGGACTACAAGTTTCAGCTGGTCAAGAACAGGCAGAGACTACATAGCTTGAGGTAACAGTTTTAAATATTGGTATTAATGACTCTTTCTTGCAGGTTTTACAAGATGGATCCAGTCAATGCCAAATTTGAGGTGGAAAGGTTTGATGATCAGGGAGATTTTGGTATGTGGAATCACAAGATGATTGATGTATACGGTTTTAATGTCTAGATATCAATGACTAATACCTAGGCTACGAGTCTCATAAGAGATCGTAGTATAGTATAGGTTTCAAATCCACTCGGAGGAAGTGTCTAGTTCTTTGAGCACGATACAATTTAACTATGTTATAGCAAACCAAATAGAGTTCAAACAAGTAACAAGCAAAAAATAAAACAAACAATGAAAGACTAACAATAAAAGGCAAGGACCAATGGATGATGGTAATAATGACCATGATTGATTAATATAAACCTTATGGAGGTTAGTCGTTTACAAGTTAAGACTCATCCTAGGCAAAGGACTACTATACTAGCTTAACCCAATCTCTTGGTGCTTCTTTGGAGACCAACAAATTGACTATCTCTCAATATACAAATTCAATGAAAACCAAGAATTCAAGTTCAAGTCCAATCTACCACTAAGTTCAAGTTCTCTCAAAGCATAAGATGTACAAAGCAAAACCCAAGTTATAAGAATCTACTCTCCAATGATCTCTCATAAAGAGGTAGCATTAATGATCAATAACTAAATGTTTAAGGAAATAAGCATTCAAAACAATTTTGTTCAATTAAGCAATTCAACAAACACCTTGTAAGATGAAGCCTAAGATCTATTTTTGTGTGGGTCAAAACTCACGCAATCAATACTTGTTCGAGATTTTTTGGAGGGATCACGAACAGCTTAATTTAGACACAAACAAAGAATAAGCGAAGGGCTTTATGTCTGGGCTAGATATCACACACAACCAAAAACTTGTGTTACAAATTTTTTAAGGGATCGTTGACATTATTTGTATGAACCGCTCAAAACGTAAGGATGAAAGACAAGGAACAAGAGATGGAAAGTGGAGTCGCTTTATTGATAGCAAAGAGAATTCTCGAATGCACAAGTTTTTGGTTGTGTGTGAATTCTAGCCCACACAATTTGGCGCCGACTGTGGGGACCTCATCGACTACTCCACACGAAGAATCGCTCTAACCCAAAGGTATGGTTCAAGCTAAGGACACAACTCAACATGTTCTTGGTGACTCCAGCACCACGACAGCTCAATCCCGACGGATTTATCATGGCCCAACCCATCAACAATGGCAACAATAACACTCGCGATCCAGAAGCTCCTAAAGAGACCCCATCGAACGGTGAGCAATTCACGACCACCAGAACTCCAAAGGCAACTGACCACGACACGGTGAGTACCATGCTCACCGACTTGCTTGATCGCTCCGAAAAGCAAGATAAACTCAACCAGGCAATCACTAGCAGACTGGCCGAGTTAGCAACCCAGACCTGCCTCGCAAATCTATGCGAAGGCTCTTCTTGCAGCCAGCTCCTAGCGATCCCAAACGCGCACCTCCAAATGCTATTGGGTCCCACGACATCTACCCCCAAGGGACTAACACAATCATCAATCTCATTAACAACACCGACAAGGAGGCTCACACAGAATGTGGTCGCAGTCGCGAGGCATCATCGCCTGCTCGGACCCACATGCCAGAAATCATCGAACAACCCATGCAGAAACACAACCTTTGACGGTTCTCAGAGGAACACAACGCCAAAGAGTACTCCGAAGACGACCAGCTTGGCATCAATAAAGCCGAAATCCTCCAACTCAAAGCACGATGCGGAGAATGGAAGCCACGCTTCAAAAAGTACGAACCCAGATTCACAAGGCAACTCGTCAAGCACCGGAGATCGACAGAGTGCTAGCCGAATCTCAAAAGACACCCTTCACTCCACACATCACTGGGGCCCGGATCTCCGACCCTGGGAAGATCAGCAAGATCTCGTACTACGATGGGACCACAGACCGGAGGGAACATCTGACATCCCTGGATTGCTATGAATCAAGCAAGGTTCCCCATGGGATACGAGGATGCGGGTATCTGCCTTCTGTTCGTCGAGAACCTCAAGGGACCTGCACTCCAGTGGTTCTCCAGACCACCGTCAACTCCATCAGCAACTTCCATGAGCTCACAACCGTGTTCCTTAAGCACTACTTGATCTTCATAGGACGATAAACTATTAATGCTGATTTGTGGTCTATCTCGCAGGGACCCATGAAGTCTCTCTGTTCTTTCATCACCAAGTTTAAGAAGCTTATCTCGCAGGTCGAAGGAATGAGTGACCACGTAGCTCTGCACGCCCTGAGAAAGGGACTGTGGTACGAATCCGAGTTCCGCAAGGAACTAGCTAAACATGAACCACCGACCATCCAGGACGCCCTGCATCTCGCCAACAACTTCATAGTAAACGAACAAGACATGCAAGTCCTTCGAGCAATCCATGCAACCACATGGACCCCACGTAGCACGCAGCCATCTACGGTCACCCAACAGAACATGAAAAAGCCAACTCAATCGTTTAAATATGTCCATTACGAGGGACTTGGCTCCCAAAATTACTTAGTCACCGAAGGAGAGGCGAACACTCAAGATGCTAGAAACCCCAGAAGAGGCAGCGGCAGAGGCTTCAGACGCGAGCGAGGACGTTCTGAAGGCGGGCCAAGGAGCCAGTTTGGCTATGACTAGAATGCATGCTGCGAGACCCACCAGACCGTCGGACACTCGACACAGAATTGCAGGACTTTGGGCACACACCTAACAGCTAAACTACTTGCAGGTGAACTCGGAACCACGGTCTGTCTCAAAGACTTCCTACCAGGAAAATAAGAGAATCAACCCGACAAGCAGCCTCAAGTCGAAGAGAACAAACGAGAAAGGCCAGATGGAGATGACCAGAATGTGGACCACGTCAAAGGATAAGCATGATCATGAGAAGCTCACAGTATTGCATGGTTACTGTTTCATCCATCAAGGCATTCCAGCAACAAGTGGTCAGAACACTATCCAAGTCTGGCGGACCCAACAATTTAGAATGCACCATATCATTCTCCGAAAGAGATGCAAAGAGAATCGACCAACCTCACAACGATCCTCTCGTTATCAAACTCGTGGTAAACGATTTCGATATGGCTAGGGTTTTGATTGATACAGGTAGCTCGGTGGACATGATCTTCAGGGAGACCCTACATCGCATGAAGGTCGATCCCTCCTATATCATCATTTCTCTGAAGCCGCTCACTGGATTATTAGGGGAAACCACCATTACCATTGGCACAATCGACCATCCAGCTATCTACAATGCGATCCTTAGAACTCCATGGATGAGTTCGATGCTGGCCGTCCCTTCGACTTACCATCTATGCGTTAAGTTTCCCACTGCTTCTCGAGTCAAAACCTTATGGGGAAGCCAGAAGGAGTCTCGCATATGCCTCATAACTGAGCACAAATTTTGGAAGCCGGCACGAAGCAACGCAGACGACAAGCAACATAAGAGGCCCAAAACAGACGACCTGTCTACTTCATCTAGCACATCCGAAACTCCGAGCACCGATATCCAACCTCAATCCCACTCTTAATCTCACCTAAGCGGCGGAGTTAAATTACGAGCCGACTTGATCCCCTTCCTGGGTGCGTAGGCAGCTCGTCTTTACAACGAGTACAATTGGCTCCTCCTTTAAAAAGGGGGGGGGGGAGTGGGGTAGTATACTCGTATACTCCCACTCGATTTTCGTGGCTTACAAAAATATTTCGTCAGCAGTTATCTTGTGGGCTACACCAACGCTTCGACAACACCAAGCCAGTCTCCGATCACCGTCCAGGTAACAAACTACCCTTTCGATAACAAATACTTTCAACTGACTAGAATTGGGATGGAACCCATACGTCTTACATCGCTTTCACTTATACCGCAGGTCCCACATCTGGTCTACCAACGAAACATCCATGCTTCACGAAGCATGCTGACCCGGTCACGTGGTTTTGGTCTCGGCATTAACAACTCCCGACAGGGAGCCGGTTGGTGTCAGGACCAACTCGTGGTGATCAAGCTACATCAACATGGAACCATACGGGAGCTCTTAAAATGCAAACCACCATCGATGATAGGACTTCGGAGGATTGGGAACCTTCGGAGATACGAAAGCATACAAAAACTTTCCCCGTTGTTGCTGGCCAAACCAATGTATATATGCGGGGTCATGAACACCATCATTATGGTAAAGCATGCGACATCTATTTTCGGAAGCGGCCCCACTATGTGTAGAGTTGGGGTGTGCTCCCAGCAACTAAACGCTGGTCATCACATCCCGTGGGCACATCTTCGATGCAACGTCACGAGGAGGGATATTATATGGTTTATGGTTTCTCCGCAAAAAGCCTGATCGCTACGATCAACCAAGTGGCCCACCAAAACCCAGCTATCCTGCTGGTCCTGAACATCTCAGGGGCAAAACTTCCGAACACTAAGGCATAACTATGCAGGCGAGTTCTCGGAGGTGAGATTTGATAAATTTGATCCCCATAAATTCAGCAACGTCCCACTGCCACATTCGGAAAACAACAATGGGACCACCCATCTTATCTGAACGCATCACAGCTCAAACGAAAGTTAACAATGCTATGAATCAACACAAAATAATCCATACGAAACAAACCATCAAGTTCAAACATCCAAAGGCCTACGGGCCCTTACGATAAGTCAAATACGAACGGTGGACAAAGTCATCCCGGCACTACATCTTCGAGTTATCATACTCGGATAAAACAAGTCTCAAACAGGCAACAAAATGCTGAAAGTCCAAAGCCTGAAAAACGACAGGAACAACGCGTTCCACGTGACCTACTCGTCCTCGTCCATCATATCAGCTTAAAAAACGGGAGCCTCAATCGTTGAACCATCATACAGTCCCACTCCCGACTGAAACATCTTTGACAGATCCCCACGATGTCATCAACAAAGGCCTCATACTCGGATGCACCATCGTGGTACATCACCTGATTCGCGAGCATGCTGGCCTCCAACTCCGAGAGATCCGGAGGCTTCTCACCTTTCAGCCGCCGGATCATCTTGAGGGAATCCTCCACCTACGAAAAAATCAAAAGAGGGAATAAGAACATCAAACAATCTTCACGATTATCAGACATGTCAAGTATACGACTAACCTTGCAATGCACATCCATGTGATCGGCCAACTCCTCTTTCAAGCGAACGACCTTGGCTTGGGTACATTCGAGACAATAGAAGAACTTGTCATCGATGTCCCTAAGAAACTTAGCATCAATTGCTTCCTTGGCAGCTCTCTTCTTATGATGTACGACCTTGGCACCATGGCCCACACGTTTCGCAGTCAGAACGTCCAACTCATCCTCGAGATTCTTCTTAGCCTCCTTTATATATAGCATAATTTTCCGTACTCAAGACAAAGATGTCATCCTTGTACCCGTTAACCAACGAGTTCTGGCTCTCCAGTACGAAGCACCTGGGCAAAGTATTGTGACGCGAAGACACGTTTATGGTCACCGGCAAAGCAGACATCGGAGGTTCGGAAACGGGAGGACCCACGTCTCCAAAGACATCTCCTTCCTCTACAGCTGAGGAAGAATCCTTTCCCAACTTCTTAGTCCTATTGCGCGCACCACTCATGGCAAACCCCTTGCCATTGTCAACCGTGAAAGGAATATTCACAGGCTTAGTACCGGACACGATCTCCCTTCTCAGAACATCAGCAGAATGCACGACAGTTCACGCACGTCTAGCAGCATGAGGCTCTCGGCACTGAAACCCAACCCCGCCAAAGGTTCCACCAAACACGAAGGAATCGATGTGAGTCATCTTTGTCTCCATAAATTCAACGGGATATTCCGAACGTGGAGGAAAATCGTAACCAGGCAATCAGAAATGGGCCCGCTCAACTTGCTCTAACGAAAAGCTTTCCTCTTTGTTGGTGGAACGCTCTCACAAGCTATCACACAACTCCGAGTAACCCTCGACTCGCCTGTAGAACGGATAATATCCTGCATATAAATAAGCAAAAAAAAAAAAAAAAAAGGGTNCGCCTGTAGAACGGATAATATCCTGCATATAAATAAGCAAAAAAAAAAAAAAAAACGGTTGGCAACCTTTCCAAGTAATAAGAATAATACATTCTATCATGGATTTTACGAAGCATACAAGACGACCCACAAGACCACCAAACGAGCATTCGCGACCTCCGTTGACTTACCATGGCCCGCGTGCTTTAAGCTCCCACTGTTGCCTGTGAGTCTCGTCGACTTACCGTGCCCCGCGAGCTTCGAGCTCCTATCGTGGCCCGCATGTCTCGTCACCTTCGCGTGGCTCGTGAGCTTCAATCCAACGCCGTGACCCGTAACTCCCAGACTGAAGCTTGTATCATGCCGGGACCCGCATGGAAGTTTGCCCCCAAGCTCCCCATGCATATCATCCTCTCGACCAAAGTCATGGCCCGCACACAGCCATGGTCTATCGCTATGATCCACGACCATCCGTCCCACATTGTGCCCCGTGAGACCCATACTCTCGTCGTGGCCTGCAAGGTATATCCTCTCTTCGAAGCCCGCGAGCATCATCCCATCACCATCGGGACCATATGATCCGACTCTCTCGCCAACAGTCGTCTAGGCCTATTCTCCTTGACTATGGTCTGCAAGGTACATACCATCTTCTTTTACGTTCATCCATCTTTCAATTTCTCTAAAGAGAAAGGGTAAGACGGCCTCCACTTATACAAATCGTCTCGAAATAACTTCACAAGTCATCACGCCTTTGTCCACACAGACATGCTCTTAAAATGCCACCATCTTCGGATCATTTGAATCAAGTCATCACGACTAAGTCCACCACGGACATGCTCTTAAAACGCCACCATCATCGATTCATTCGAATCACATCAGCATGACTATTTCCAACACGGACAAGCTCTTCAAACGCCTTTATCAAATGGTTCACACGACTCAATCAAAATAAACTACAAGTCGACTTGATCCCTTTCTAGGGTACGTAGGCTGCTCAACTTCTCAACAAGTTCAGTTGACCCCACCGATAAATAAGGTGGGAATGGGAGAGTGTTCTGATACATTTTCACTCGATTTTCAAAGATTGCTCTCCATCCAAGTTTACCTCTGCTTACTCTTGGACGATCAAGTTCGGCCAGCATGGCCCACTCCGGAATAACAACCCACCGGGACACAATCTCATTCTCTACAAAGAATCATCTACGATCATAACGTCTCCACGAGACAGTCATCGACCATGCATCAATCTTCAAGCTTCAACTCGAACTCTCCATAGCTAACAAAGAAATGAAGAGTTGGGGGACTAATTGTGGGGGTCAGATTCTACCCCCGAAGATTAATAGCGCAAAACAGTTGGCTATGGCCCACGACTCGGATATCCTTTCTTACCATCGAGCATCTTAAAGGATCGATGAACTATCTTCATATGGGCCGAGTCTCCCGATGAACCATCGATGTTCCTTCGACTTGCAAGGCGTTCATTGATGGTCCTTCCGACTCATCTAGTTACTCATCGATGATCCTTCCGATTCACCTGGGCGTTCGTCAATGATCCTTCCGATACGCATGTGGACAAAGTCTCTCGACACATCCCGCGGGCCACGTCTTCGTGAAGCCCGTGAGATACAACAAGACATAGCTCGCGGGCCACGACTCTTGTAGCTCGCAGGCTACAACATTTGTGAAGGAAAGTTGTCCTGAAATCACACTGTACGATTCAAACATGGTT
>OVAP01002970.1:0-17836 GCA_900406295.1 Aurinia saxatilis
ATTCAGTCTCACTATCGACAGCTGAGGCAGAATATATCGCCTTGGGAAGTTACTGCACTCAGCTGATGTGGATGAAACAGATGGCAGCAGACTATGGTATGGATTCAGGGTCAGATCTGGTTCGTTGTGACAACAAGAGTGCTATAAACATATCCAAGAATCCAGTGCTACACTCCAGGACGAAACACATTGACATAAGACACCATTTCATCAGAGAATTGGTGGAGGAGAAACAGGTAGTGGTTGAACATGTTGTCACAGATTTACAATTAGCAGATCTCTTTACTAAACCTCTAGATTACAATCGGCTTATTAATTTGAGAAAGTCAAATGGTGTCTGTGAGATGTGATCGTTTGTTGTTAAGTGTACATGGCTGGTACAGGTGCTAACTCGAGTTGTGGTACAACATTTAGATTTTGTTTGGAGTTAGCAGATTATAGTGGTGTGTAGCAACCCCATGTTCCAGCAGAAGTCATTCCCTCTGTGCCTGCACCGAGGTCACTTGTACGCCAAAAGATGGAGTCTTGATTCCCCACACATGTTAGTAAGTTCCCCTAAGTATCTAGGACTAGATTTTTCTTTAAAGAGTGAGTCTACTTCTGGGTGAGAGAGAAATAAAATAATAATAAAAGACTCAGAGCACAAAATTCTCTGTGGGAAGAAAACAAAATGAGAGGC
Source organism: Aurinia saxatilis (assembly GCA_900406295.1). NCBI lineage: Eukaryota > Viridiplantae > Streptophyta > Magnoliopsida > Brassicales > Brassicaceae > Aurinia > Aurinia saxatilis. The sequence continues at coordinate 680 of OVAP01002970.1, forward strand.
CACTGTTGGCAGAAAAAGGTGAGGTGCCAAAAAGGGCAAAAGAAAAAAAAGGGGAAAGGGTATTCTAAGTTGGTGAGTGGCCAAAAATGGCAAATAACAGAAAAATTGGGGAGAGGCANAAAAAAAAAAACTGGCAATAAAGGAAAAAGGTGAGCTTGGGTAGAAATACGAGCAACATCTATGCTCTAATGTTTATACTAGATAAAGGGGGATTTATCAAGGCATAGTGTGGGAATGAATCTAGAAGGATGATGTCTTTCTGGTTTACTTGAGGATACTCAGCTATGATGAGAAATGATCAATGCTGGACTCTGTGGAGGTTTCCTAAAGTGCTAGACACTATAGCTCTAATGACCAGATTGTATGAATCGGAAAAAATGAACCATCCGACTTGAGTTTAATCATGTGCTAGCTGATGAGGTACCTTAAGATTCTCTCACTTTGTGGTATCAACACCTTGGTTTCTTGTTGATTGTTTAATATGTTAATTGAAAGTCTGTGACAAAATGGGCACCATTACATGTATATTTCCCATCGTGATCTGCTGTGATTTGTGTAACTAACCACTGTGTGCTAGACTTGTGAGTGTGGGCAAGTGAATGGATGGGCCTCACTAAAATGGAACACTAGCCCATGAAGTTCGCCGAAATAGATGGCCCACTTGATACTTAAAGCCCATTTTGATTATTGATAAGAAGGGGTGGAGAAGAGAAAGGGACGGATAACGTCAAATCAAAATATCTTTGCCGATTTTCTCTAGATTGTGCAAATCTTGGATCAACTTACATACAGTGTGAGTTCAACCGGCGTTCTTCACAAGCAATCCCATGAGGAGAACAAGGAGTAAGACTAGAAGCATGCCGCGACCGGCTACAGTCTCGTCTACAATCACAGAGCCTCTCGTGATTTACAGTTATGATGATGAGATAGAGGAGGTGAAAGAATCGAGCTCTGCAGAAAGTCAACCTCCACCATCCACTCGCCCACATCCTGAGTCAAAGAAGCAGTCCAAACAGAAGACACCGCATGCAAGACCACCGGTGAACAGTCGAGCCAAGCCTCGGCGCTACGCCATTCCGGCGGATGAGTCTGACTACGAAGATGCTCTTGTTTCCGCTGCCAAGAAAACATCATCTCCGATTGTGTCTCAACCGAACAACTCTTCATCTTCTAGCGACTCTTTGTCTACCACATCTGCCCCACTTGAAGATGCATCTGACTATTCAGATTCTGACCTCGGTCAACATCGAGTTACTCGGTCAAAGAAGAACAAGGGGATTGAGATTAAGGAGTCTCCCACGGCTAAGAGTCAGACCTCTCAGTCTCGAGGACTTAAACGGAAGGAACCTAGGCCTACTAAGCCGATTTCCGCTCAGGACAAGAAGAAGCAGAAGGTTGTAGAGCCAATACAGGTCAAGTTTGAGCAACACAGTGGTAGCTCAAAGAAGAGCACATGTGCTGCATCGGGTGCTAAGGTCAGTCATCGGATCAAGGTTGTTGAGGTTCCTCGGTCACTAGCCGGATCCCAGATTAGAACTACCCTTCAGCAATTTCAGACCACTGAGGCTCGGGAAAAGTTTCATGCTCTTAAAAACAAGAAGTGGTGTGCAGAACATTACACTGTCTTTAATCGTAAGGATTCTCATGGTCTCACCACCATCCTGGAGCAAGTACATCTTCTCAAAACTGTCACAACGGTGCCTCAGTTTGTGAGTACTCTGGTTCATGAGTTTTATGCTCATCTTCCATCAACGGTTCATATGGATAAGGAGGTAAAAGTATTTGTTCGTGGTTTTGAGTATACTCTCTCTCCAGCTTTAATCAATGACTTGTATGATATTCCTCCTCTCACCTTTGATGAGAGAATGGCTGAGATACATGTTGATGTGATGCCAAGGGATGAGGTCGTTCAGTTTCTGTGTGGCGAGGATCCTGCAGTTGTGTGGGACAAGATACCAGCTGTGATCACATCTCTGATGCCTTCTCAGAATGCTTTGCTCTACTTAATGTGTGGTCTCAATTGGCTGCCTACGTCTAACAACACCTACAAGCAAGATGAGCGCTGTCGTTTTGTCTACAAGATTCTTCATGGAGTTCGTGTTGATCTGGGGTCCAAGATTTTTGATCAGATCATGAGGGTTAAACCATTTGGTTCTAACAACCTTCCTTTTCCAGCCACGATTTTTTGTCTTATGGCTAGTCAGCGTGTGCCTCGGGTGGCTATTAATGAGTCGTATGTTGCTCCATTGTAATTCAAGCTGGACACTAGAGTTGGACAACGCTTCTCAGCTAAGCATGGTTCCGCCAAGCCTCCCACTCCACAGGACCCTTCCTCGTCTTCGGTGCCTTCACAGTTGGTCATCCATGGGATTGTCATAAATCTTCCCTCTGATGGGTGTATTACCTCGAGTACTGCCTTGGCAGTGGTCAAGGATTTCCAGGGTGTTCTTCAGACAGCTGTCTACTGTTCAACATCTGGTGACTCGTCTGGAAGGTATGTCTTCGTAACTCTGCTGGTCTGTTTTGCTTTGTGGTTTTTACCTTGTGTGGTCTCTCAAGCAGGGGGAGAACAGGAGAACCAGGAGGGTGAAGGAAGTGATAATGAAGAGGAAGAATCTGTCAGCCAGAGTATCTAGGATTATGGGGGAGTTTTTGTTTTGTTTTTGTGTTTTTACTCATCGGGTCTCTGTTTCAGGGGGAGTATAGATAGACTTGGTTTTAAATCTTTCTCCTATCCGTCGTGTAATTGAAAAAACCTAAGTGTGTTGGTGTTTGAATGGAATATTCAGGTTTTCATAAAGGTGGATGTGAACCTAGGTTGTGTATAACTACCTAGGCTGCTGGTATGTGTTTCTCTCTGGTTTTTGCAGGTGTTTGAGGAGACGCACAAAGCTAAAAAGGGGGAGATTGAAGATGTAACATACCTGAGCTACATCAGGTGCTAGCACGGAACAGAGCTGGACCGAAGCTGACGTGGACCAGTGAAGCAGTAGCTGAACTGGAGGGAGTTTGGAGGATTCTAGAAGGCTCTAGAAGACTCGAGTAGTTGGGAAAAGATACTGAATCTGCGAGTAAGCAGTTCAATTGAAGATAAGGATGAGTTTATCTTTCCGGAGAAAAAATAGGAAGAGATCAACTTGGGAAGAAATATTGGGATATTTCTTCAATTAGGATTGCATCTGATTCGTGTAGATTTAGGTGATTCGGTTGTTGAATCTCTATAAGTATAAATAGAAGATTCAGTCCGTGGATAAGACTTATCGCTTTTGGAAAAGCAGAGAGTGAGAGTGTAGAACTTTAGGAAAAAAAGTTTACATTCTTGAGTGGTTCTTTGGGTTGTGGATAGATCCAAAGAACGTGTGAGGTTAAAGTTTAGTCGTTCAAGCCAAGGCAACCTTGTCATTAAAGCGTCGTGTAACTTGTAAGTTACTATTAACTTTAATATATTTTCTTTGTACTCTTTGTGTTACTTCTTGTACTAGTACAATATCCATTTCAAGAGTATAGGGGTGTTTTTCATTCAATCTTATTTTATTTAGTACGAGAAACAATCATATTGGAAGTCGGTATAATACATGCATTTTAGATGCAATTGAAATAAAAATATAGATTCATTTCTTTTGAAAAGATTTGGTATGGAGACCCGCATTGATTGAGCCTCTCTGAGGTATGACAAGAACACCAAGAAGACTTGCATTTCGTTTTTGGGTCCCAAGATTTATCCCTCTTACCAATAAGAATTTACCTTTTACGCCATGAACCCCTAGCTATGTGAAGGATCAAACAGTGGAGAATGCACAACAACTTGCCTCATAGTCATATGCTCATATGATCCTCCCTGGGAAAGCTCTGAACCGTATCTGACCATCTCCCAGGGGAAAGATCACTGCTGTAAGATGAGAACGGTGCTGCTTCTGCCCTCGTGTACTTCACCATCTTCAATACCTCTCCCATCACAGGGCGGTTTTCAGGCTGAATAGCCACGCAAGTTGTCGCAATGCTCAAAAGAACCTGAAGCTTCTCCTCTGAAGAATTCAGCTCCTCGCCAGATTCAGTCTCTTCCTCTCTCACCGCACGCACCCATCTGGAGATGTCAGACCCGTATTCATGAACAAGGTCGTGGAATGAAGTTCGTCCTGTCAGAAGCTCTAGAAGGAGAACCCCAAAGCTATAGACATCAGCCTGTTGTGTTGAGGCTTTGCATAAGTCTCTGCACTCTGGAGCTTTGTAAAACAGGGAGGCCGCACTTGTTTCTTCAACCAAGTCACGATCACGAAGATCGCTAAGGCCGTAGTCCGTGAGGCAGGACTCGAAATCAGGACCTAACAAAACATTGGATGATTTCAAATTCCCGTGTGTTAAGCCGGGATTCTGATGGATGTACACCAGACCCATGGCCAAATCCTCAGCTATTTTCAAACACGATGTCCAGTGAAGAGGCTTCCCACTCCTAGAAACCTTACTTCCTACACAAACAAGACAAATAAATAAAACACATCAAGCTTGGCTGAATCAAAGAGAACCAAAAAACTGTATGTGCACAATACCATGGAGAAGAGAGAAGAGACTTCCATTGGGGAAGTAATCGTAGACGAGCAAGCATTCTTCTTTGGCTTGAAAATAAGCTCTAAGAGGCACCAGATTAGGGTGCTTGAGCCTACCAAGAATCTCAATGTGTCTCTTGAATTCCTCCATTCGACGAAACCCCGACTCCTTGAGCCTCTTAACAGTAACGATGAAACCGGACTCCATCACCGCCTTGTAAGTGCTCCCTAAGGTTCCTCTTCCCAACGTTTCAGCCGAAGCTTTGAGCAAATTATCCATTGTGTATCTCGTCACGGTGACGTCTGCTTCACTTTTCCCCAAGAAAACAAGAGTCCCTACCGATCCATCTTCGCTTTCTATCTCCCATGAGTAGCTTTGGTTTTTCCGGTCACAGGTTGTTCCCTCTGCTTCCGACTCTGCCACAGCTTTACGTCTCCTCTCTCCCCTCTTGGATTTGGTTAGCCTCCGTCTCCGTAAGAGACATACCAGAAGCAACGTCACAAGAAGTATCATAATTCCACCACCTATGCTTCCGGCAACGATACCGATGAGTTTGGTTTTGTTCTGCTTCTGCATTGTCGGAATTATCAATGGCTTCGGAGAAATCCCGGCAGTGTTATTCTTTACTCTGCATGATTTTTGAATCTGATCGCCGCAGAGAGCAATATTGCCCTTAAACGACGACTCATTGAACTGATTCAGGGCTCTTGTCAATGGGATTAGACCGGAGAGATGATTATTAGAGACATTGAAAAATCTGAGAGTTGCCTGGTTAAGAGGAGGAATGGAGCCAGAGAAGAGATTGTCTTGAACGTAGAGCGTGTAGAGGCGGGAGAGGCGGAGCAATGAGCTAGGAATCCCCCCCGAAAACCGGTTTCCGGAGAGGACAATGGTTTTCAGTCTGTGTAGAGACGTCAGTGATTCAGGGAACTCACCGGAGAAGTTGTTATCGTTGAGATAAAGCGATTTGAGATTGACTAAACCAGAGAGATCAGGGATTGATGCAGATAGAGAGTTTCCTTTGAAACTTACAACTCTAAGTTGGTCTAATTGGTTTAAGCTCTTCTCGTTGAGTGAGCCAGTGAGGTTCATATTCTCAAGAACAAGCTTCGACACTCTTCCTTTTATGCATTTCTTAACTCCTTCCCAGTTGCAGAGATCTGTTCCTTGCCATGGAAGTAAATTTGATGGATCAATGGATGATTTCAAACTCAGTAAAGCTTCAACATCGCTTGATCTCACTGGAGAAATCAAGAAGACAGTAATCACCAAGAACAACATATAAGAAGAAGAAGAGACCATGGTAGAATCAAACTGAAGAAACTTTTTTACAACAAATCTGTTGAAATGGGATCTCATAAACTCACGGACATAACAGCTAAGACGTCACGTGAATCAATGCTTCTTCTTCATACCTTTTTTAGTAGAGAAGTTAATCAAATCTCACTTCTCTCAGTGTGACCTTTTTCAATGCATTCGTGAATGTTATTATATTTGGATACTTTCACGTATGAGTACATCAATAATGGGTTTTAGTGGAGACCGAGGACAAAAACGGGGAAAAAACTATAAAAAGTTTTTGTCTGTATCGGTGTTTAAACTTTTCAAGATTCAGGCAAATGGGTAGGGGACAAGTGTTGACTGCTGACTAGGGAAGTGAAAATTACAGAAAATTTAGAAGAAAAAACCAGAGCAAAGGCGATGAGATCAATGGTGTGGTCTATTTAGGTAAAATTATAGACTACAACTTGTCTTTTCAATTGTCTTTTCTTATTTTCAAGCAATTACCTAGTTATGTTCCTTTACCTTTGTCACTCTTGAATTATCCTCTACTCCTTTGTAACTTGATTATCCCTTGGAGATCTGACTAGTAGGTCTTCTATATATATTAGCGCCTTTACCATACTGGATCTATCCCGTTGCGGTTTTGTCTCAAAGTCCCTTTCCTTCACACGATTCCCGGATGCAAAAAGAACAATCTCATTTGCATAATCACTCCAAGTGATAATTGTCTCCCTAGACCCTCCCAACTACATGGTATGGTCCTATATACCATGTGGTTAAGGTACACTGCTTCCGACTAGGTCATGAGATGAGATTCCCGGATGCAAAAGAAAAAAAACCATTTCATTTGCATAATGACTCCAACTGATACCCTAGACTCTCCCAATTACATGGTACGGTCCTATAGTTAAGGTACATTTCTCTATTATTCCAAACTCAGGAGATATAATTGGATGGGATTACTCATGAGTATAACAAGTCGTAAGCAGTGACACGAAACAGAAACACAGAGTTGTATAACTCTACTAATCAAAATCATATATCAGTTACAAACACCATGGTTTTCTAAGAGAATAACCGACTCAAACAAGTCAATCTTTCAGAATACCAATTGCACCGATTTTAATCCTTGGTTTGACGCATTTTCTTCCGAGATGTTTGCGTTGCATCTTTGATTTCTCCTTGTTTGGGTGGTGCACCCTGAATGATCATATATTAAAATTGAATTGATAAGATTTTTTAAAAACCAGCCATGGTCACAAGGTTATAGTGATGAGCAGGCTACTTACCTTTTCTTGTTTTTGTGATCTCATAAGCTCTCTTCGTGATCTTCTATTTCCTTTTTTCTGATTCTCCTACAGTTTAAGATTTTTGCAGGAATTTGGTTAGGACTCATCAGAAGAGCTCAATGAACATATTAGCATTTGCTTTAAGGTCAAAAAGAGAGAGAGAAACCTGAGTTGGCGTCTCTGGATTTTCATCTGTTTTGAGCTCTCCCTTTTTCATTGATCTCTTACCCTGTCTCTGTGATCGTTTGTTTCCTTTTATCTGCTTCTCACACATCAAAGAATTTGATTAGGTTTCACTTGGAAGAACTCAAAAGCTCTTGTCTGCACATGCCGAAATGTTAAAAGAAGAAAACCTGAGATGGCTTCTCTGGTTCGTCAACTTCTTGGCCATCAGTTCTGAGCTTTCCCTCTTTCAGTGATCTCTTACCTTGTCTTCCTGATCTTCTGTTTCCTTTGATCTGCTCGTCCTACATTACAGATAATAATTAGCACTCACTGGAAGAACTCAAATGCACATGTCGGCATTTGTTCAAGCGTTGTAAAGAAAACCTGAGATGGGGTGTGTGGATCATGGATTTGTTCGTCATCGGTTTCAACTTCTTCATCATCGGTTTCGGGGTTTTCTTCTTTCATTAATTTCTCCGAACGAGCGTGCTTCTGAAATGAGTAAAAAAAACTCTACTTATCACCTACTTGTTCTCGGTTCCAAATAGAGCAAACACACAATCCTAAATTCAAAGCTACCTTGGATGAAACATGTTGTTGCATAGTTGTCTCATTGAGACAAATGACGTTAGGACAATATCTGCATTTATAAACCGATTTGCATTTAATCATACAACCTAGGATATAGTTGTGCTCTTCCTCTTCCTCTTCGGGTGGTTCTTCTAAAAAAGGATTACGATTCATGGATTCCTTCTCCAATCTCCGTCGGTACTCATCCACATCAGAGTCATCATCATCAACATCAGCATCGTCCTCACCAGCTATAATACAGCGATGATTTTCAATGACCTATATTAACTTGTCAAAAATTTTCTCATGGAAAACAATCACAAACCTGGAGAATCATCACGCTCTGAGTCGGAATCATCGTCCTCGGAACCTTGAGCAACAACTTCTTCCGATTCGGATTCTTCTGATTCTTGTTCAGACTCGGGATCAGAATCAGAAGAGAAGCAAGATGAGTCGGAACCACTGTCTTTATCACCATGCTCAAGCTTGTAGAATCGTCTCTTTATCATCTTTTTCTCTTCACAGACCGAAAAGGCGGAGATTTTGGTAGAAGAAGAAGGAGAGGGTTTTAGGGTTTTTAGGTTATTTTCGAAATTAAGCGACTTTTCAAGGGTATTTTGGTCATTGACCATACAACATTTTCTCCTTCAAGTCCGGTGCTTCTTTGCCCCATCAGTCATCACTACCAGAAATTCCGGTGAGTAAATTAGGTTTTAACTTCATTTTGGAAACTGATGAGGTGGATACAGTCTGTGGCTAACTTTGTTTTTTGTTTTTGTCACAATAGAATCTTCGTGGGAGGATTGTCTTGTGATGTCACAGAGAGGCAGCTTGAAGATTCTTTTCAACGTTACGGCAAAATCACCCAGTGTCAGGTCAGCTTCAGGATACACTGCTGGATTTTTGTTTCTGTGTTTCGATTTGAGGAACAACACACGCATCTGTTCAAGTTTCTTGGCTTGTTCAACTGATGGAATTAGTTGAACTTTTTAATACAGATCAAGTTCCCTGAGCCATCTGTATAGCTAGGTAATACTCTGCTTTCGTTGCCATAAGCCGTTGTCAAGAATCTTGTTTTATCAACTGCTTTCTAATGTAACAACTAGTCAGGATTGTTGATTACATAAGGCATGTCTGCGTCAATCGATATACACTTATCTAAACACCAAGATTATTAGTTGCTCGTTAATACTATTCATCAGCTTCCTTTTTAGTGTATATAGATGTGGGAAAAACCTATGCTCTGCTCACATTAAGATAATCTAAAGTTATTTGGGTTTTGAGTCTGGTTGGCTAGAGGCTAGGATGACTGATGTGATTTGACATTGTGTTGTGTGATTCTAAGGACTTCCAGTGAAGCATGTTTTATGGTATATGGATTCAGAGCCTTCAAAGGTTCCGCGGTTATGACACTTCGAATGTATCAAATATGTGTATATATATTCCAGTTTAGTATTGTGGAGGGGATGTTCTGAGTCTTACTATCTTCTGTTTGCTTGAAAATTCTCTATTTTCCACGTCTAGGACATGCTATATAAGAGATAGGGATGTAACGTATCTGCTTATCTCTTAGGTCCAATGCAACATCTGATTCTAATTAATGCATTTTGTTCCTGGCTCTATATGGATATTTAAGTTTAAATGGTTTTGGCTAGGGAATCTGACCATTGTCTGCGAATCTAATATCACGTGCTTTTAGGTTCTTTTCCCTTACTCTTCCATTGGAAAATGTGCTGTTAGACATTGCACTAATGTTTTTGGCAGTAAGTTTGTTATACAAACTTCGTTCATTGTTAGTTTTTTGCTCTGAGAAATTGCTGCGCACAGAGGCTATTGTGTATTGTAATGACGGATTAATTGTTTTCTATTTTTCATATTTCCTTTTGACCTTTTTTTTGTAGTCTGCCAATACACCTTCGTCTGCATATAGTTTATTGTAACAAAGTGTCTTCAACTAATTTTTCCAATGATTGCTATGGTGTGATAGTTCCCAAGTTCATTTTTTGGTTGTACGTTTGCTATTTCATAACATTATGGGTATTCTTTTTGTATAGTTGCAGATCATGATAGGGAAAGACACTGGCCGTCCACATGGTTTTGGGTTTATTACATTCACTGATCGCCGAGGAGCTGATGATGCAATTAAGTACATGCATGGGAGAGAGTTGGGTGATAGGGTCATTTCAGTGAACAAGGCTGAGCCCAAGGTTGGGGGAGATGATGAAGATCATTTCCGTAAGGGTGGAGGCTATACATTTCGACAGAAGGAGAGCTACGGAAGAGGTGCTCTTGCAGCTGAAGGCGAGTGCTTCAAGTGTGGGCGCCCTGGTCATTGGGCTCGAGACTGCCCATCAACTGGTAGTGATCGAGGACGGTTCAGAGATCCACCTGCAATGCGCTACTCTAGACTTGGAGAATTCGATGAACACCGTGTTCGCTATGGGGGTCGTGAGTTGGATCGTGAGCGTGAGCGTGAGCGTGAGCGCTACATGGATGAGCATCGTGATGGTGGACGATGTGGTTATAGGGACCGCTTTGAGCGTGGATATAAGCATGAAACTCGTGATCACAATCCAGTGGAAAGGTTTTAGTCTCTTATCTTTGGCTTTAAGTGGTTCCAACATATATTGGTTTAGGAAAGTCATAATAATCTTTAACGATGTAGATATGCAGTACGTGGAGAACGCTTGGTCGGTGATAGGTATGGGATGCCTGAACATCATCTTGAAGATGATTATGGCGGGAGAGGGAGAGGGTATGAGAGGGAGAGATATGGAAGGAGTGCAAGTGATAGGTATTGAGCAATGGGACCGTTACGTGATGAAGGAAGAGCCTATAGAAGCAGACCAGGTCCTTATGACCGTCCTAGCCAAGCTGGAGTCCGATCTTCTTCGTATGAACGTAGGTAGTTTGTTTGGTTAATGGATTTCCATGCGTCTGTTCCACAAGGTCAATTACTAGTTACCCTTAATCGTTATTGCCATTACTCATTGGTCAATGTCGTTTAAGCTTGTTTTAGTGTTTTTACTTACTCTTTATTGTTAGTCTTTTTCATTGCTTATTAGTTCACTTAGTTAATGCATGTTTTAAGTTTGAATTTGAAAACCAAACACTTTGATTGCTTTAGATTAATAGGAATTTGATGTGCTTATCGCGTTAATCGTTCTTTCAAGTGGATTGACCCTCAAACTATACTACGACTACTCAAGTGAGTTGTGGTTAGCGAAAGGTTTTGAACGCTAAACACAAAACTTCATGTTCAACCCTCCAATGGTTTTTGTCCATCGATCTTTGAGAACATGGATCACATATTATCTGTCTGTGGGAATGAGGCGGTTCCCTAGGAAATTTGATAAGTTATTCCATGGCTTCTCTGGCTTCTTTGGAGGAAAAGTCTTCACAGCTGAGGAAGTTGTTCATAAAGCTAGTGAGGATGCTCGACGGTGGCGAATGGCACAAGTTTTCCAGCTCAAGGCACAAAAAAGTCCAGGAGAATTCTGAACCAGTCTGGATCAGAACAAGGTTGTTTAAAATGCAATTTTGGTCACTCCTGGATCAGAACAATTGCTACATCTGGATGCTTTTTGAGTGTTACAGGACTCTCTTGGGAATGTCTTGCTCCATAGCAGGTGATCTTTTAGCATGATTTCTACAAATCAGGAAGCTAAGTTCAAAGCTTGCGAGTGGGCATTGGAGAGTATGCAATCTTTACACAAGGCTCATGTAACCTTTATTGCCTCTACAATGGAGACGATTAAGGCCCTTCACAAGCCGAAGGATTGGCCTGCCTACCATGGAATTCTCGCACAGTTGCTAGAACGAACACAGAACGAATTTTGAACTTGGAATTTGAACCACCTGGATGTAACCGAGGAGCCCAGTCAACCGCGACGAGTGTTGTAGAAGACTTTTGACTCACCTCTTATGTGGCGGATGGTGCCGCCACCTGGCTTAAAGGCCTGTTTAATGCTGAGAAAAATCTATCTCTTGATGTGCAGCTTGGTATTTCCCTTACCCCGAGTTTTTCTTTCTTCTCTTTTCTCTTTTTTGAGTCCTTTCAAGTGTGCTCTGTTTTGCCTTATTCTAGCTCTGCTCCTCTGTTTTGAGCATATCTTTTGGGCCCTTCTTCTCCGTAGTTGACGCTGGTGGATTTCTTAATCAATATATGCAATTATGAGTTAAAAAAAAATCTAGATAACTTTAAGAAGATCAATTCAAAATAATTTTCAAACTTCTATTTACGCCATTGTGTCTTCAAGACAACATTGGGTTTCATGAAAGATAAAGGTTTTTTTCTAATATCTCTGTATGAATAATATGCTATCCACATCATAAACTTAAGAGAGTTTTAGGTGCAACTAATCTCATCTAGTTGATTTTAATGAAAACACCTTTCATTTGAGAGTTGTTCCAAAGAACTTGTGGATGTTTATGGTCTATGTCACTTCTTTTCTATAAAAGATTCTTTAATTCCCCCTCCCTCGAGATGATGAAACTTCAGATTCAGCCATCTCAAAATGAATCTCATAAAGAACAAAGATATTATCGATTAAGAACACCGTAAAAAAAAATCAACTTAAACATCATGCACTTTTCATTAATATCATTATATTAAATGTTCACAATCAGTCCGTCAAATAGAATTATATGAAAAATGTGTGCAATTACCATGTGAATAAACATGCAGAGATTATGTGCAAAAACTCTTGTGTAATCTTTACATATTCATAATAAATTGTTCAGTTCAAAATTCATACCAGAACCATAAACCTGGATTTAAATTTGTTTTATATAAATATGGTAAAAGTTATAAAGTCCGATGAAAATTGTTTTGTATTTTACTTTAAGGGCAAAGTTAAACTTTAAAATATATCTCAAAAGATTAAACCATCAACTAAATGTTATTTTGGATTTGTACAATGGTTTGGGTTTTGATGCTTTTTGTACGGTAGAACCAGCAGGACTTAGTGGGGGTCTTGCGATCTTTTGGAAGGGATTAGATGTTCAATTTCTTCTTAAAGACAAAAACCTACTGGATTTACGTGTTACTCAAGGAAATCGTGTGTGGTTTGTTTCTTGTATTTATGGGCATCATATACCCAAGGAATGAGCTATTTTGTGGGAGAAGATTTCGAAGGAAAGACCCTTGGTGTATGATACTTCCGGAGGAAAAGATTGGTGGTCCTTTGAGGCAGGCTTACACCTTTATTCATTTTAGTAATTGTATTGAAGCTTGTGACATGCACGAGCTGGGGAGTACTGGTGACAATTTCACATGGAGAGGAACACATAGTAAACAAACAGTCAAGTGTCGACTATACCGATGTTTTGGAAACACTCCATGGCTAGCGATGTTCCCGAATGCACATCACTGGTTCTTAAAGAGGATGGGTTCGGATCATAGACATGTTTTTGTTAAATTTACAGGGGAATCAGAACCTTTTCGAGGCTAGTTCAGGTTCGATTAGAGGCTTGCTGAAGACCCTGCCTTCTGACAGGAGGTAGATCAAGCGTGGAATGGGGTTAATAGTGGTGATGAGTCCACATCCATGTGCAGAATGGTGAATTGTAGAAGGAGGTTCAGTATTTGGAAAAACCAACGTGGAACCAACTCAGAAAAAAACCTCAGACGGTTGAGAGAAGAGCTTGAGATTGAGGAATTAAAGCTTGTACCAAATTGGTCTCGGCTTATGCGATTAAAGGAGGAGATTGTTGATGCTTTCCGACACGAAGAATTATTCTGGTGACAGAAAAGCAGAGCAAAATGGTTAAGGGATGGAGATAAAAATACGGCTTTCTTCCACGGGTCGGTTAAATCTACAAGAGCAAAAAATTCTCTAAACTGTTTGGTGGATGAAAGTGGTGTAGAGCAGCTTGCGGATAAGGCTAAGAGTGAAGTGGCTCTGAGATATTTTAATCAGTTATTCGCAACCTCGGAACCTCAATCTTTTACAGATATTCTCCAAGGTTTCCAAAGCAAAGTTACGGTGGACATGAATGAGAGTCTCACTAAACCAGTTTCAACGGAGGAAATTAAAGTGGTGGTTTTCTCAATTAATAGTGACAGTGCCCCCGGACCGGAGGGGTTAACAGGCTTCTTTTTCTAGACTTATTGGGACGTGGTGAAGACTCAACTAGCTGCAGATGTTGTGGGTTTCTTCGCAACTGGAGTGATGCATATGGAGTGGAATCATTCATATATTTCTTTGATACCAAAAGTGCCAAAACCTAAACTGTTGACAGAATTAAGGCCTATTAGCCTCTGTTCGGTTTTTTACAAGGTCATATAAAAACTTCTAATCAATCGGCTCAAGGTTTTCCTCCCTGAGATTGTGTCCACAATGAAATCAGCATTTGTTTCTAACAGGCTCATCTCCGATAACATTCTTATAGCACATGAAGTTGTACATGCGTTGGAAACGCACCCGATTATATCAGAGGACTTTCTGGCCATAAAGACAGACATGTCGAAGGCTTACGACAAAGTTGAATGGGGCTTTCTTGAAGCTATATTGAAGGGCCTCGGTTTTGCCTTTAGATGGATCAATTGGATCATGGCTTGCGTGCGTACGGTTACTTATTGGGTCTTAATTAATGGCCAGCCTTTTGGTTTGGTCAAGCCGGAACGTGGTTTACGACAAGGGGACCCTCTCTCTCTCCGTTTCTCTTCGTTTTGTGCACGGAAGCTTTGATTCATGTGGTACAACAAGCAGAACAGAGAGGGTAGCTTACCGGAGTATAGTTTCATGCTTCTGGTCCGTCTATATCTCATTTGTTATGTGCGGACGATTCATTGTTTATGTGTCGCGCGCATCCTGAGGAGTGTAGGGTATTTCTCAATTGCCTGGATATATATGGGAAGGCGTGTGGACAGGTCATTAATATTGCTAAGTCAGCCATCAATTTTTGGTGCTAAGGTTAGCAATGATACAAATAACAATATTAAGACCATGACCGGAATTGAGCTGGAGCGTGGAACGGGCAAATACCTGGGCTTACCTGAGAACTTTCAAGGTTAAAAAAAACAGCTACTCGGTCCTTTAAAGGACAGGGTGCTAGCTAATCTCACTGGATGGTATGCTAAGAAGCTGTCTCAAGAAGGTGTTACTGAAATCTATTGCACTGGCTATGCCAGTCTATGCGATGACGTATTTTGAGATACATGTAGACCTTTGTAAACGCATTACCAGTGCTATGATGACGTTTTGGTGGAGCAATGACGAGTTTAAACGGAAAATACATTGGGTGGGCTGTGATAGGCAGACTTTGCCGAAGGACCTGGGAGGTATATGTTTCAAGGATTTACGTGCCTTTAATCAAGCCTTACTAGCTAAGCAAGCATGGCGAATTATTCACGATTCTGAGAGCTTATTTGCACAAGTCTTTCGAAGCCGATACTTTTTAGATTGCCATTTTCTCCGGGCAGAACAACATGATCAAGACTCTTATGCTTGGAAAAGTATCATATTTGGAAGAGAGTTATTAGCAAAGGGACTACGTCGGATGGTTGGGGACGGGAATCATACACTTGTATGGCGTGATAGATGGATTCATGATGGTGTTGACCGCAGAGGTATTAGTTTACATGCTCCCATGGACATCAATTTAAAAGTTTCTGAGCTCATCAACCTGGTTACTGGAAACTGGGACTTCCAAAGACTTGAAGGTTTACTCGCTGAGAATGAATGTCGTATTATTAAGAAACATAGACCAGCCTTGAATAAAAAAGAATTCATGGTGTGGACAGCAACTCCGCATGGTAATTATTCTGTCAAAACGGGGTATGACTTGTAACTAAAGGATGCGAAGAAAGAGCTATTCCAACTGGCTGAAGCTCAACCATCACTTAATCTGATTTTTAAGATGGTATGGCTTTGTAAAACAGTTTCAAAGATTCAATTGTTCATGTGGAAAGTACTCCATGGAGCTTTGGCGGTCTCAGAGAGAATCAAGAAGCGGGGAATGGTATCTCATGATGGATGTTGGCTCTGTCCATGTGACACAAAATGTTAACCATATTCTTTTTGAATGCCCGGTAGCGAGACAGGTATGGGCCTGTGCCAAAGTTCCTCTCCCGGCTGGTGGTTTCTGTTCTTCCATATTTGAGAACATGCGGCACATACTTACACTCTGTTCCAAAAGTAGCGAAGACGAGAACCTTCCTGCAGCACTACCTTAGATTCTTTGGATCCTATGGAAGAACAGAAACAAAGCTTTATTTGAAGGAAGAAAATTCACAGCCATGGAGGTGGTCTCCAAAGCTCTGGATGATGCCAGGCAGTGGAAGCTTGCTCAGGAAGTCAAACAGAAAGCTGAAGTTGTTCTAGCTCCTCATCCCATACATTGGTCTGCTCCTAGCCTAGGGAGATTAAAATGTAATATTGGTCACGCCTGGGATAAAAGACTAGCTAATGCGGGCACTTCGTGGGTACTCAGAGACGATAAAGGTTCAGTTATCCTCCATAGTCGTCGCTCTTTCAACCATATTTACTCTAATCTCGATGCCAAATTCCAAACATGGGGGTGGGCTCTGGAAAGCATGCAGTCCCCGCACCGAAGTCACATAACTTTTGCAGCCTCTACGATGGATACAATAAAAGCCCTTTCGAAGCCTCGGGATTGGCCAGCCTTTGAAGGCTACCTTGCTCCTCTATTAGAAATCACTAAAGATCAAACTGACGGGGATATCATGTTTGAGCCTAGGGTGTGTAATAGAGGAGCTAACCTCATCGCTGAAAGCGTTACTTCGGATTTTCGTCTCAACTCCTATGTGGCGGATGGTCCTCCCCAATGGCTACGAGGTCTGTTCGAAGAAGGACGACAATGTGTATCTTGATGTGCACTTCTCCCTGCTATCTTGCTTTTTAGTTTCATCTATGCTTTTTGATGAAACATTTCTATTATCTCCCCTGTTTTTTTAGGTTCTGGTTCGGTTTTTGTATGTCGACAGCAGACTTGTCATTTAAAGAGCCCCGAGTGGCTAATGAATACCCTTTTGATATATTGCGTTTTTAACTCGTTCTAACCCCGGTTTTAAACTGTTTTTCGAGTCTGTTAGTGTTATTTTAGAGTCTTAACAGGAGCAAACACGTGGAGAATGGACTTGAGCTTCAAGGTGGGACTTGTAAGGCAAAATGTGAAGAATCCATGAAGAAATACACATGGATCGATCGATCCACACGTGATCGATCGATCCATGCACACACTTCACCACCGTTTCATGAATGGATCGACAACTAGAAGAAGGATCGATCGAGTTGAAGTTAGCATTGTTTAGGACCTGAATAGCCATCCAGTTAAGTCC